>QEWY01002140.1:0-87323 GCA_006503575.1 Baylisascaris schroederi | reverse complement strand
TAGCAAGAACAACATAAAATTTATCAAAAATCTGCTACGAAAAGCTTGATGACAGAAGCGTTCGGTACTTGCATGATGATGTCAAAGTCATAAAAAAAAACTTTGCAAGGATTTTCCGGTTGCCTAATCTCCCTCTCCCTTCCTCCCCGGCGTTCTCGATTCCTGCACAACACTGTGCAGTATCGCCAATGGAGCAAAACAATGCCCAGAGAAAGTGATAAGCATCAAAAAATTATTGAACAAGAATTAGCTGGCATAATTTAAACCGACGTTAGCAGGAGACGACGAGAAGGGGACTCGTCAGTTCACAGTTTACATTGAATTATCAACTCGATTTTTTGGATTGCTACTTCGTCCTCGTTTTATAAAATATCTCTGCGCCGAAATCGACGCACCTACACATCAATACTCCCTAAGGGTTACAAGATCGATTTGTGATGAGGCATTCAACAAAACTCACTGTGAGAGAATGTGCGCAGTGATCCGTTGGTGTGTGAGATGACGTCCAATGCGTGCACTGAGAGATTTGTAGAAGGAACGCAACTGCATCGACAATGCAACGCATGCAATACTGAGAACAATTTGCGAGTAGAGCTAAAAAATATGCCATGAATAGCATAACTCTACATTTGGTGCTGCAGAATGCTGCATTTGGCCCTCTAAAAATATGGCAGAATGGGAAAAGAATAGCATTTTCCACAATTCAAATGCATCAGAAGTAGGAAACATTTCCGCATTTTTATATCGCAATAAGTGCATATTGTTATGCTTGCTGTGAAATTCTCAGAAATGCATGTTTTTTTACACTCATCAGCCGTCACTGGGTCAAATTTCATCCGCTAAACTTTAAAAAAAAAAAACTTGCGGCAGTATTGCTAAAATTAGCTAAGTATCGTAGTGCCATCTTTATCCACCAAACCAAAGTTGTAACGTCTGATTTGGCAATATATGGAAAAGCGAAATAACTTGTACATTTTCATATTCTTGTTCTAAAATAATTAAAATAGTAGTGCAGAGTACATTCCCGATAGCAGCAAATGAAAATAAGCATCATTCAGCGAGAATAAAAACATCTTTCACTTCGCAGATTTATTGCAAAAGCAGAAATCTGAAATTTAATCCCGATATTTACTTAAGTAAAATTGAAACCGATGCGTTGCAAATTCTCTCCCTCTATCAAATGAAAGCTAATAGATTTCATGGCAAAATCCCATTTAAATGACTGTAAAAGCATGCCTGCATCGAAAAAAAAAAAAAAAAACAACGACGGATGTGTCGCCAAAGCGCTTTCACTATAGCGAAAGTGAGTGGAGCATTCATTATGAGGCTTGTTGCGCATTTCAATACAACATCTTAAATATGACAATACGGTATTGAAATATAAATAACAAAGATGTACTAACCAGCATATGTGTGTAATGAAGCAATTCAACGCAGTCGATGAGCACATCGTACACTAAATCCAAATAGTAGGCAACCAACACCGAATTGCGTCGAGAAAGTAAGCCATCAACGCGTTGTGATAGTGCCACTGATTTGCATGTTATATATGCACCCCGGAATAACAACTTCGAGATCTAAATGCTTGCATTATTCAGCTTTGCAATACGCATTACCTATCTGATATTCAACAAGAAAAGATGCCACATACAAATGCGGAAAGTTACTGCAACTGCTGCACGGAACAGCAACCGAGGGTTTTTTTTCACACAATTTATGTGGTAAGCTTTGACTTTCGAGACTGGACTCCGTTGTTTGGCGAGTCTGAGAGGTACCCTATTCGAGGGTAAAGATCTGCTTCAGAGGAATCACTACTTCAGCAAATAGAATGTTTTCCTTCCAGCACCATTAAACTTGCCTACGCGACAATTTGCCCATAAACAGCGCCAAGTCTGAGAGATTACGAACAGGCCCTCGAACAGAAGTTATTGGCCAAAAACGCTGTCCCGCAAAACTCCCAAAAACTGAAGGAGGGCCATCCATGTATGAAGTACGCCTACCTCCAGCTTAACTCTACTTCAAAGATCAACTAAAGGAAAAATTTTTTTCTACATAGAAGCGTAGTTTTAAAAATAAAGTGTCTTGAAAACATCATGTAGACAGAAGACAATCAAAATTCAACTGCTTTTGCGATCAATTGTTAAGGAAGTATAAGTGTGCCACAGATCTCATGAAAATCGACTACCATACCGAAGGAGATACACAAATAAGCAGAGCATGCCGGACAATAAAGAAATACTTGACTTACGAACTCACATCGGCTAGCATGAAGAAGGAGTAGCTGACGGGCAAAAAGGTGAACGAATAAAAGGTGAACAGCATCAGCACAATCGATGTGAACAACGAGAAAATCCCGAGTATGCAAACACGAAGACGAAGGGAGCGTGAGGGCAATGATGATGAAAACTGAAAATTTCAGATGCCTTTATATATAAAAGAGCAAATGTACTTTGAGACAGAAACGAACAACTAACAAAGAAATGAGATCGGACGAGGCACGAGCAATCAGCGCGAATGCAGCCATACTCTAAATATGAGACAAATAGGTTCTTCGATACTTACTTTACTGATATTGATAAGCAACGATAAATAAAAGTCTCAACAAATAAAGGGCAGTAAAAATTAAACTACCAATGAAAGAGAAGATAATACACGCATAGCCACATTTATCTCTAACATTCCTCTTTAGTGGTTCAGGAAAGGCAAGTAGTTATTCGATCACAAACAAAATTTTTTGGCCGCTAAAATGGCATCATTTTGGGATGGGAGGTCTCAGAGAACAAAAGCAGTCCTTTCCTTCTCGACCTGCATAAAACGAAACAACTCACAAAGTAGCCATCATAATCAATGCCAAAGTTTCGCTAATTAAAACAAACAGTGAAAATAATATTAAAACAGACATATTTAAGTTTCTGGACAGCGATAAGCTGGAGAACTGTGAATTCGGTGAGCACAGCAAACCAAACGATCCATGCGACCACCTCCTCGACAACAGTACTGTTTAGAACACCGAACAGAAAAAGCACCTTGTATAGGAGCCAATTGCAGAGGCGATCGCGCAACATTGTCCATTCCTCAAATATTACACCCTTTGTATGCTAGCTTTGCAAGAATATTACTGCTCATTGCTACATCGCATTTATTTTGGTATAACGTGTCGGACTGCGTGAAGATATTTGGCCAGATAATACAACTGATAAGCTGTTCGAGGCGTTCGTTGGATCTAATAAGCAAGCAGATCACATCTACGTTTGTCAGTACTCTGCAGTGAGCTTGACGAAGAGAGCTGCTCAACTCAAACCTTTCCACGAGCTGATATGCGGATGCTGGGAAGCTTATGTGAGTTACAGCGACCGCTCATTGCGCTTCGACATTGGGGAACATCTCCGCACTCTAAACAAATTCAGTCTCATACCCTATTCGAATCAGCCAATCGCCCGCCATCCCACGGAAAACATACACGGCGCCTATGATAAAGGCGATAATCATAACAATTTCAGCACTACGGTAAACAGATACATATTACAGACAGCCTTTACCTAAACATCCAACCGCCCATTATTAAAAGAGATGAATCAGTTAAGCATTTTGCTTTTTTTGGATTTATTCAGACAACGCATAAACTCTCCGTTTCCCCTAATTTTCATAAACCTCTCCCTCATTTGCATTACTGTTCTTGTACGATAGTACCAAGATCTGAATAACTTAACAATGACCCAATGTGCCGCAAGCTTTAATAGCCAATTACACCTCCCATGACGTCTGTTGCGCATTCTTCAGCAGCATTAACTTAACACCATTTTTGCCAGTTCCGAGAGAACTACTGAGAAATTAGTCGGCATCCGCGACCTCAGAAATTTTCTGGATTTTGCCATCTAATTTGGTATTTCCCTCACGGAAATTTTTTGCTAATCCCCACTAAATAATTCATCAGTGTGAATGTCTACTGCGCGATTGCAGTTGAAAACAGCTCTAAAACATGCACACTACATATGATATCAGAGAAGTGCACAGAACAACGACGAGATAAGTGACGAACCTGCACTGTGAGATCACGAAAGACGAGGTATAAGAGAATTTTTCCGATTACAGCCGTTAGGAAGCAGATTGTGTTTATTGAAACCTAAAGCACACTTCTATTAAATGTCTATTTTCATTAGTTTATACCATCGAAGCAATATGCAAATTAACAACTGATGGGAAAAAAGAGGAGGAGGAAGCGGAGAGATGATTATATGGACCGCATTATAAACTTATTAAACTACTGTTGTCATGTTACAATCTTATAAAAGTTCACTAATTATGCATAAGCAACAGCGTGAGGTAACGATTCTTTGAAGGGTAGATGAACGAAAGGTTGGCGATGAGATGATCGCGATGGAATAATAAACCATAAAAGAAGATTACAACCGCAGTCCCCCACTTTGGGTGTTTTAGCTTTCGTCTCGTTTTTGGTGCAGACTCTCTAGACGGGAACTCTGGGATTCTAGAACAGAGGTTGCAATGCAACCCTAACGAAGAGCACGAAAAACGAGTAAGATTGATCACCTCAGCGCCATAATCGAAAATAAATACTTACCCATATGGAAGTTGGATTCAGAAATGAGTAATAAATTTGACGGAAGGCAGGAAATGAAGCTAAGTATTCACCAAGAGCTGCGAAGCGTTCTGGGAAAATGTTGTGGATGCGAAGTGCAACCATGTCGTTAAGCTAAAAGAAATGCATTCAGCACAATTAAACGTTTTTACGAACAATGTCACATTGGCGATGTGAAACACATGTGAAGAACATAATGCATTTCAGACAAATATTGCAGATGTAAAAAAAAGGCAAACCAGAGTTTTCTTTCAATTTCGTGAGACAGTAATTTTACTTAACAACGGTATTCGGTTAGTGAAATAAACTAATTTGCTGAAATGGGCCTCATATTACAATCACTCAAATACAATAAACAAACTTCGTGGCTTCAGATAAAACTTGCTCAATGACAACAACTGTTGCAAATAAACGAATTTAATCATACGCGCTAAAACTCTACTTCAGAAGCTAAAAACTATTTTTATTGATTCAACTGAATAGATGAGTAACTTTGCCGAATTTGAAACTATATACATTGCCGTGTTGAATTTATCTGCAATTTGATGCCCTATTTTATTATCTTCAGCACTAATCAGCCAACCTCGAATTGATTGCAAGCTGTAAAAGCCAAAAAAAAAAGAAAAAAAAAACGTCAAAACAGCGTTTGCTCAAACGATGAACATATCTTTCAATTGTCGTCATGATGGACAGCACACAACCTAAATAGGAAAAAAATGCGTGTTTCGATCGAATGCCACTATGGAAAATTCGCCTTCTTTCGAATGGATCAAAGCATATTTTTCATATGGAACTTGGGTTTTCATGCGGCAGCTATTTCGAAAATACGCATCTCTTCCGCCAGACAACATCAAAAACCTAGCGTGAGCATTGTTAAGCTAAGTTTACAATATAAAACTTGAGAAATGCGAGTAAACTTTATCTGTCATGGTCTACCGTTGTCGATTACATGCAGAACCAACTTAATTACTATCTCTAGCTCATAGACTTTCTGGAGATCGTTACATTACAGATGGATGACAACTGATCTTCCGTCTAGATAATAAAAAAATATGCATAAACGCTTCATGCATACTGGCTGCTGCAATTCTGGATCATGCCCAATATGGACAATCGCGAGCACTGGACAAGACTGCAAGAAACCCGCATTTGGAGCTTCCGAAGCAAGTGGTCTCTGAACAAAATTGGAAGCTCACAGTCCTTGAAAATAGACTGCTTCGGAAATTCTAGGGCACAAAAAACCGAGTGCTCTCAATTTCGGAAGTTTCGAACCAAACTTTCTCGGGGCCAGAACTACTTGAGAACAGTGCTGTCTTTCGAGAATCGGGAAATCGGAACTGCGAGAATTTTTGAGGAACCCCAAAAGGAATATCGATTTCTGCAAGAGCAGGCAGCCTCCAGTGAAACTTTTTCGGGGTCAACATCGCTTGTGAATAATGCTGATATTCTGAGCTTCGAAAATCGGTGGCCGGAAACGGAACCTATCTGATGCTAATAATAGCCGTCTCTGCTGAAAAAGATTCCTCATTCACTTTCCAAATTACTCGTCTCTGTGAGTTCTTTTATCAACTCTGAAATGCCACTCACAGGTCGTTGAAGAGGAGAAACAACCCCTTGGTAGCTGCCAGTCCCCATTTTTCACATATTCGTTCCATAAAAAAAGAAGAAAGAAACGTACTTCGTTGTCGTGGAACAGATCGGCGATGTAGTAGACATTTCCAAATGTCAACAAGACGCTTAATACGATGTAGCTGTTCACCGTTGGTACCGGCATCTGTCGAACGAAACTGTTTAAACCTCCCAAAGGGTCGAATGTAATCTGCGGCATCGCCCTTTGGTTGCAGTGCTTGCTTTTAGCGCCCTATGAATGCAGAATTTCAGCTGGCGAATTTTGTGTCATAAATCGACTGCGCAAACCACAATCAAGCTGGGTTTTCGGTCGAATGGAGCGAGTGTTCGAAAATTTACGTCACAAACACGTCTTCACCTGTACTTCTACCGATTACCTTCAATGTTCCGGATAAAGAAAACTAATAAACAGCGCGTGTGAAGAGAAATGGAGAAGAATATTACCAACATAACAAGAACAAAAGATCAATTTATCAATAATGTGAGCTAAAAAATGCCTATAAAACGATAAATCAAGCACAGCAATAAGAACCGAGGCCAGATCAGCGGTAGCAAGGAGATCGAAACGTCCTGGCCGACGTATTGAAGTTGAGAGCGTTGACACATCAACGGCCTCGTAGGATGCAATGAAGTTTTTGGGAAGCGTTGCGAATCATTGAGAATACAGTTAGCAGCTTTCGACACACTGTTTGTAACATTTTAATACTGCAAAGTCCAATGAAATTAAACGCCAATTCAAATTCTAAGAATGCGAATACCACAATCTATAAAGGAAAGCACCCCGCTACCCAACGCAAGAAAACATCCATGCCAAAAGCTTGTATGGACCACATTGCACTTCACATGCCAAATATTTAATAACCGCAATTTTAGCCACTTAACAAATGTACCAGAATTTTTCTGTTCGGTGTGAATGCCGTACACTGCCTCGTACAATAAACGATAAGCTTTCCGGCTGTCTGCAAAGCTTTGTACTGCTTTGCGTGTTATCACAGCAGCTGTTAACGTATACATGAAGTAATAATGGAACAAACAAACATCCCTGGTGCATTCGTTCAGAATACGATACGAGGCTGAGTGTTTGCAAATTTCACCTAGAAATAAATCTGCATAAAAATATTCTAATCGACTTCAATAAAACGTGGATATCATACTTTTCAAATTTTAGGAGCAGCTTTTCATACAAGATTACATCAAAGGCTTTAACGTAGTCAATTTGGATTATTTCGATTTGAACGTTCTCATTCAGCGCAGATGCACCTGACTAAGCAGGAAATAAGTTACGACGTCGTAGAGATCCCAACAAGGAAATTGAACTGTGTATGGTTTTAGAAGAGTGTTGCGAATGGAAAGGTTTAAATATGGGCTCTCTATTTCGTATTTTAAAAACTCTGCGAGTTACAGGAAGTTCAACTCGTGGAGTCACAGCTTTCGCTAATAAGTACACTCTTGGAAAGGAAAAAAAGATAAACATAACAGATGTTACAAGAAAATTATACAAGGTGGTGAGGACATTTCCTCGGCGATATGCTTGTAAAATAGAGATGATGCATCATCGGCTGTGAGCGAAACCTCAAAATCAGTTTTTCGAATGGTTACGTGAACAAAGGTAACAGTAAACCTAATTTCGCCATATTAAAGATAGGTAATGCAGAGTAGATAAAGATCTCTCAAATGAACGCACTAAGAGACGACACAGTACCACTTAAATGAGCTGTAAGTTTTTGAAGCAAACGAAAGGAAAACTCTGCGAAGAAGTTCGTCTGTTGTTCACGAACACAAATCACACCGAGCAACGAAAACAAACAACCACAACAAAACAACATCAAAAGAGACCACCAACATACGACAACCAAACGTCTACTCAAGCCACAGTTTCGTCTATTTCGTCAGTCACGATGGGCTGGCACTCTGACAACAGGGACATTTTCACCTACTCTGCGTCTCTGCCAACATTCGTGCTCCACTACACATTTATTGGATTATTTAGAGGAGCAGAAGAACGATATTTAGAATGAGCCCTCCAAACGTAAAATCCGGAGTTGGAGGAGGGAGGGGGGAGTAGGAGAGGGTCATGTTGCGCCGATAGAATACTCACAAAGTTTAGCAGCTGGAAAAACGTTTCGTTTGAGTCGATAAATTCGAGCTCGATGGTTTAGAGACATTCGGCGGATGTTCCGCTCGTTACGAAATTCACTGCGATATATTTGTAAAAAATTTATGAAAGCGTTCAATTAGTGTCAGTGGCAAAAACGCATTCTACGAATATGTCGATAGCACATAAACAGTCGAGGGATTGAAAGGAAAGAATAAATCTACGGTAGTTGGTGATCAATATCCTGAGCGGATACTGTTTTCAAAGCAACTCAAAAGCTGATCAATATCCTCAGTTAACCTAACTTGCAAAGAGTTACCTCAATTTCTAGCGTGCTTTACTAGCACAACCGTTCTTGTTGCACGATTACTTTCCGTTCTTGTTGTACAACTAACCTTGTTTCTGGAAAATAGCTTAGATAACACCTGTTTAAGAAGTTTATATCTGATGGTGCGAGAAACTACAAACCTATAAGTTCTACCTCACAAGGTGTTCCAATACATCTTAAAAGATGCTATGTTAGAGTATTCACCTTCTCAACAACTCCAACTCTGCACTGTACGATTTCCTTCAAACGTGGTCAACCACTTTATTGTTAATGAGTACTGAGTTGTAGCATTTAGGCGAACGATACAAACTGAAGTCGTCTATACTGAAATAGTTTCCTACAGTCATAATATGCTACTGCTTAAATTCAGTAGGTACGATATTTCACTTTGTTGAAATGGATTAGGAATTATTTTATTGGTCATTGCTTCAAAGTAAAGTTTGTGAGTCATTCTCAGATACGCGTACGTATGGGTGCCATCGTTCTCTGCAATAGTGCCCATACGTACTACTGGTGGCAGAGTCCTTTAGGCCTGCTTTTTCTTGATTTGTATAACTGAATTCCGGAGAAATCAGCCTACGTTTGTGAACATCTAGCGGATAATTCGAAAATTTATCGCCATATAGGCAATGAATCTATTGATTTTCATGTGTTGCAAATCGGCATTTCACTCAGCAATCAAATTTATGGCAGCCTAGATATTTTTCTCGAAAAGTTCCATATAGTTTATGGTAAATTTTCCTCACTACTATTCCTTAAGAATTGGTCGATCAGCTTTATTAGTAGCGTTTGAAGGGATTAGCTTTTAAGGCTTTAGTGTATGTGCTGATATTCACTAAAATCTGCACTATTCTAAAATTGCAAGCAAGATATTTAAAATTCTTGACTGTATTTTAATAGCCTTACCATATAAATGCCCAAGACGTTATTGTCCTAGGCCTACATTGCTTATTGTCGTGGTATGCTTGAAGCTTGTCTATCTATTTGGTTATCTCACTGTATGGCCAATATCAACTGCATTGAAAACGTCTAAAAAACATTTATCCGCCTGCTTTCCATGCGTCTTATCCGCCTGATTATAGGGACTTTCTGCTTTGAATCATTCGAATATCACTCTTTGCTTGCTTCAAGGTTACAAACGGTCTTGTAGACACTTCTTTCGGGAGCTTTTTGCCTTTGCTTCAAATAGAAGTGGTATTGCGCACAGCTATCAGCTGCAATGCAAGCCATGTTTTTCCGATGTTGTTTTACACAGCTTTACCTGCCGAACTATACGCACCTCTCACATTCTCCCGTCAAACACCTTTGATGCGCAAAGCATTTCAACACTCCTACGCTTGTCAAGACAGTTTTGATCTCTGCATGCTAGCCAACTTTGTTTATGAATGCATGTTTATTTTTCTTTTCATTTCAAATGTTATTTCTTTCTTCAATTTTTTCTCTCGTCTGTTTCATTCTCTTATCTGTTTAAATTCATATCATTTTTTAAGCGCTTATTCAATTTTTTTTTTCTATTCTTGTCTTTGATTCTCTCATTTGTTGTACTGCTTCGTTACAGTTTTCCACATTCCTCTACGAATAAAGGTTATGCTATTATAAAGCGGCGATTGCTGCTCTAAGAATACTTTAAGAGAGAAAAAACTCCGCCCTCTTGCTTCATATTTAATCACATTATCCAACTTCTTTGCTTAACATCGCGAAAACTAGATCCATAACTTCGCTCCATTGAATGTCTATTTCTTCATTTAACCAATAAGCCTGCCAATTCACTCTTTTTTCCGCTTTCGTCTCTTACAATAAAAATTGGTGAAAATATGCTTCAAATGAATTTGTAATTATCAGTACGATTTCAAGAGGCGACGCTTTGAGAGTCACCTCTTCCAAAAGCGACTGGTATAGCATAAAACCATTGCCAAATTTGCTGAAATTTCCCCCGAATACTTTCTGTGGGGATCATATGTTATTTTTAGATTACCTCTCTCGAACTCTGAATGTTGCCTTTTTAAAGATAAGACTTGCTATTTGCCTTCGATCAGGCTACATATCTGATGCGTATGCAAAATTTAATTTTTATTCAAAAATAGTTGTTGCGCTTATGTGTTATCATTCGGCTACTTTTTATGTATAATGCTGTTGGCATTTTTTATAAGCCAGAATAATTCTATACAGCGTAATTCTGTCTGAGCGCCATGTAGCTCAATGCACTTTTTCAGCTAAAATTTGGGATTTTCTTTCTTCTGATTCGTTGACCGCGACCATCTGCTGCGAGGTGCATCCTCAACAGTATCCTCGTCTTCAAAATTAGTGACAGCAATCTCGATCATTCTGGAGTCCAACGGTAGAGTGGAGAAGTGTCTGGCTGCTTCGATGAAGTCCTCATATTTTTTAAATAAAGTTTCACTATTAAAATGCGTTCTTGCAGTGGGCGCATGGTAAAATTCATCGCGTCTGAAAAGAATTTTTCAGTTGTTTTTTTTTTTTGATTGTGGATTGCAGCAAATGGCTGGTTTTGCAGAAAAATCTATTACTGGAGGTTGTGATTATGCTTTGGCTATCGTTATAGCTGGTGAAGTTGCAAGAAATATGCAACATGCGAACCTTTCCGATTTCCCTTTCTGCTTGTTTTTTTGTTTACTCAAAGAAGTATATCACTTACACAAAAAGAATTATTACGCGCATAAAAAGTATTTTTCCTATGTTGCTGGGTAAATGGCGATGATGCCTAAACTGCTGAGAACAGATGAGTGCGATATTTGAATCATTCGGTTGTGTTACGATAATGCCGATAACTTTCATCTTATCCTAATTGATTTACAAAGCAAACGGTTTTACATAGAGATGTACACGAAGTTAATCACCCCCGTAAGCACCTTTGAGGGTAATCATACTTTGAATTCTTTTGAAAATTTCTAATTACATCATTTAATGGGTTAAATTTCAGAAAACATCATGATTCCTTCATAAATTGCCTGATTTTGATAGAATTTGCTTTGTAGGAAAACGTCTATGAGAAATATAACGAAATGTCTCTCCATTTCCACGAATTTCTTCAACATCTTGTGATTTCATCCGAAGCGTCTTTTCGTTCATCGACTAAATTAAATACCTCTGATTATCTTAACATCCAACTTCTAAAGAATGCTATAAAATAGCATCAGTTTGTGTTTAAAAATTCGAAAATAATATTTGGTAATGTTATTTTTTATTTTTTTCTAATTTCACATAGGGATATAAAAATATAAAGATGGAACAAACCACGTGATGTGTGCACTAAAGCTGCAGTAAGTGATGAACGTCGGGTTTTATTCGATCGATAAACAATGCTTAATATGCAGCGAGAACAACTACAACAAAGTTCACAATGTTAAATTTATTCCTGTTGTAGATAGCATAATAATAAATAAAGCGTAATAACATATAAATACAGGTGCTAGATTGGCTATAATAACGCTGAATACTACATCATTGTGTACTTCACTTGGTATTTTACGTGTACATATTTGTACAATGTGATGTATGAAAGTATGTAAAATTCGTTTTGCAACGACGATATTTCTTTGGTTAGAACACTACAATTGAATTCCGAATGCCTAGTTTTTAGAATATTAAAGAAAACGTTTTTGTTGATCAATAAAAGAGGTGATTTTTAGCACTTCGGATGAAAATGTTTGATCCGGAAGGAATTCTCTAATTCTAATCATCCCTTCAGATTCCTCATGAATGGACAATCCTCTAGATCCCCATTTTTTTACCAAATACAACAATCCATAAAAACTTGTCACATTTTTCTTAGTCACATTAAGTGAGAAAGAGTTGATTTTCAAAGTTTCTTTTACAAGTTACATGAAAATCTGACCTTAACAGATATGATTTTCAGCTTAGAGTTCCAAACCTTTGAAACTGTCATATTTCGTTTCCGTAACAAAATTTTGAGCAGCATTGTTTTTAAGCCGTTATGGATGCTTCTGTTCACGTTATTACTGCAGCTTCTTACTCCTTCGTAGGAACCTCCTACCGCGAAGCGAATTCAGGCCACAGGTCTCAGTGACACTACTTTTCTCGCCACGAATCTGAAAAAAGCTTTTTCTTCACCTTTTGTTCTATACTGATAGGTGAACCTAGATCACTTTTATTCTCGAGATACGTGCGAATAGCAGTTATGACGTAAGTAAATAAACGATGTGAGAGCAGTGCAAGTATTATTGATTATTTGTAAGGGCACTTATTTGTTATCTCTTATTATGCACAATTTGCATTTGCAATTGTAGCGATTTTTGTTGCGTTTGGTGGCGATGATCGCAAAATTTTAAACTTAAAAATGACATACTATATAGCTGTAGGTGAGAAAGGGGGCAGTTTCGTGGAAAGAGGAGCATTTATCAGCTACATGGATTCATTCGCAGATCCATTACGCAACCAGGTTGGACGAAACATTGAAAACTCCCTTGTAGTATTTCTCTTTTGAAAGACTGCATCGTCTCGATCGCGTTCTTTCGTTAATTGTCGAAAGCCTTAAGCGATTTGGATTTGCTATTTGGGAATGAATGACGCCATAATGCACTTTTTAGGATTTCTTGCAAATTTCGTCAAAAATTAGCTTTATTTGTTGTTAAAGAAAAGCGAAACCACGTCTCTTTGGCAGTGAACAGTTCTCGAGGAGGCAGACTATATGATGGGTATGTTTTTGTGTTGATACGAATTGAAACATTCCGCTTACGCGAAATAAACACCCAACATATTATATGACTACTTCCGGCACACATTTCTACACATGCACTGAAAAATCGGTACACTGCACGTATTTCACGTGCACCCAAACATCTGTGCAGTGCACGTGCTTCACATGCACTCAAACATCGTTAAACTGCACGTTCTTCACGTGCACTCAAACGGTGGTACAGTTTATTTTTCTTACGTGCACTCACACATCAAATGCAGTGCATGAGTTTCTGGCAGCACTGTGTGAAGAATACTTTTGACGCAAAATTCTAGCGTGTACACGTTTCACTCGATTTTACCGCTCGTTTATCGGTCTAACTGCTAGCTACTCGTTTTTATCGCCGGTTTGATTATGTATGTAAATAACAAATAGACGGAAAGGTCGTCACCGAGGTCAAGAGAGATGCGATTTCTTTCATCTCAAGCTTCGACCAGAGACATCTGCAACTTGAGGTGCATTCGTCACGTCACTGTGGCAGCTCGAGTTACTAATGTAACAGGCTACTGAAACTCTTGCTCACTTCATGCCTCTTGCATCCCCTCCTCACTCTTCATATACCTGCATGTTTTTTATCACTCGTATCTGAGCGCGACTTTCAACACGTGCATTTACCCATCTTGTAGATATTACTAATAGAAAATGGAAACGATTCCTGTTTAAAAAAGATCTAGGGGGAAGCCACGAAAATCCTGCTACCATGGGTCAAAAACGATCTTGTTACAACGGAATCTTGAAGGTTTTCCACGAGGATGAAGGTAATTCCGGGAAGCTGTGGTGGCGGTCATCGGCAAAAGGAAATCTTTGGAGCAAAAATTCGCGCAGTCCATCGTCGTCTAAGCAAATATATTGCTGAGAATTGTTCCACTGTTTTTTTTTTAATATATATATATATATATATATATATATTATATACATATGCAATCGGCTGAAATGATGGGCAGCACTTGATTTTTGCGACTGTGTTATAATTACATATTTCTGGCAGTAGAAGAAAGGTCGAAGGAGAGGGATGAAGCTGGATCATCCCTTACCGTTTTATGATTGGTTACCTTCTGACTGAAAAAAGATGAGTGCTGAAAGAGAGAGAGCTTAGCACTGATGTAAATCTAGGAGAGATAAGGTGAAAGTAATGGTCCAAAAGAAATGCCAGCCGAGTGCAATACATGCGTGATAAAAAATGTTCCCCGTCAAATCTTTCGGGAGGAGGAGGGGAAGGAGAAGGAACAAAGATTGGAAAGATTTGTCTTCTCGCTTTTTTGAATCTTCTGTCTTAAAGTTGGGCTTCAAACTTTCAAAAGTCGAGCAATCAGAAAGGGAAAAAGTCTTCTGAAGGTTCGCTGCAAAGAACATGGGTAAAAAAAGTTGGTTGTTGACGTCACACATGAGGAGATGTAATAAAAATGAAAGATGGTTGTGTTGGCAGCATATTGCTGAACTGCTTATATTGCCATACTATCCTCTCAAGTGCACTGAAAAACGTTGCCGTTTTTGAAGCTTGGCTGATGTTGCATTGCTTTAATAATGCCTATACCTTTTTCTGCGTATTTTTCAGCCGAGAGTGAAGCAGCGACAATATGTTTTTCGTTGAAAGTTTGAGGTAGTTTTTTAAGTAGTATCATAAGGCAATACTTAAAACACAGTTTCTTCCAACTTCCACTCTCTATCCCACCTCTCAGCTACCGAAAGAGGTGAGCTGCTTCGGAATTTTTGTAAAATACGTTGTAGTTTCCGTGCGTCTGAAATAAGGCCCGAAGCGCTTTGCTTAACCAAATTGTTCTAGCTTCCACGAGTAACAAGTTTGCACATGAAAAAGTGAGAGAAAAATTTGGTTGTTTGGTGGTTTCTTTCCAGCTTTCAAATAAATCCTCAGAAGAAAGACCTTCGGCTTCACCAATGTGAAGTTGCGACTGTGGTCATGGCCATCAGGCTTGAACAAGCAGTGAGGCAAACAATCAGGTAAACGAAGTAAACTCCATCAAAACAAATGGGTAACATTGCTAGAAGACAACTACTACTTGGCGAACAATGAAGGTATTGCTCGCAGACGTGATCCAAACTCGCGATATTTCGGTTTCCGAGTAGATGCTATAATCTGCTAATCTTTCTCAGTAGCTCAACGGATGAAGCAGAAAGCATCAAGTTTGGGATTCTCGTGTGGACAATGTTTTCACTCATCATCAGGCAATGATTATCACTGAAGCTGTGCCAAAGTTGGTTTTATCGTAAAACGCAATGCAGTCTAGCTAAACAGCTCATTTGAAATGTATGATACGTAAGAAAATGAAGACTGGAAGCTTTACGCACGATTGACTCCAGCTTCCACTATTTTTTTCATTTAAACGCTTGGATAAGAGTTTTGCTCGAGACAATTGTTTACTACTAAAACAAACTTTTTACTGCCAAAGTCATAGGACTTTCCATCTGATATACTCCAAACAGTTGAAACGGACCAAGCAACAAGGGCAGAAATGTCTATGGCTATAGTGACCGGAATGGAAATCGTCGAGCACTGTTTCATATAGCGATCAGCTGGAATGACTATTTGTTCGTAATGTTTTTTCAACCGCGTAGCACACTGATGAGCACAGCTCACTTTTAATGCTTATCTTTTACTCAGAAATAGGTAGGCTTGTACGATCATAGGGTGCACTTAGACTCAGTGAAAAACACCACACAATGAGGGCAATTTTCACTGAAAATATGATTCAAATCGCTCATAGGTGCAAAGCAATATGCTATTGCATCGAGCTGAGACAAATATATACCTGAATTGACGTATGAGTGAATGAAAGCAGTAATAACAAAGTTGTAACGAATTCTCGGGCTTACTAGTCGATTGTGTATTTTGTGTGACGTAAGCAGCGTGATTAAGGGAACGCGTGAACACAAATGCATTTCGTAGTGTTGACGTCACAAAGAGGCGTTCCAACGATTCATTTGTGAACCGACAGCCGCCAGCCGTTGGCAAGCACTAAGCTTCAGCGTACGTCACAATGCCACGCCTTCTGCTTCACCGCTATAAAAATGTGCGCTAGCCGGCAAACACGCATATCGGCGCTTTCCATTGCAGTTTAGTGCAGAATATACAAGATCGACTAAGCGAGCGCGCTCTCCTCTTTCTAAGATCGATTGCGCAGATTTTTTGTGACGTCCCTCAACGGCGTCGGGATTTCGAAGTGTTTCATCGTGTTCGTGAGCGAGGTGAGTTCAGAATCACTGCTTATTCGCAGTTATCATAACATTTGTGGAGAGAATATGCTCCCTCATTCCTGCTAACTTAAAATGGCATATATCCGCCTCGAACTTCAGTATGCGACCCCTCAAGATTGACTGTTTTTGTAAATGTGATATGCAGACTGCTTAATCTTTATATGTGACCGCCAAATACGCACTCTGTGGTGAGCATCGTATGCTTAGACGAAATAGGCAGCTAGGTTAATTTTGAAAATTTTCATTTTTCAAGTGCCATAGAACGGAACACCAATACTTACAAATTATGGTGATAGGACTGCATAAATCGCTGTGCTACGTACAGTCCTTAGCTGTAATTACAGTGAACTAGTCCTCTTCTTTTCTTTACTGTACATTTTAGACTTTTCTGCACCTAGGATATTCGCAAGACAGAGCATCGATGATTAAGTGGGTTGTTTTTTCGTTACTGTGTTAGGCAATCATTGTTTACACGGGAAAAGGTCGCATTATGCATGAAAATGAAATTAGGTTCTATTGTCGAATGGAATTTTGGACGGAAAACTAAATTTTGGTTGAAATCGTCAAAATATGTTGGCTCCGGAGCTCACTATTACTATACTATGCTCGAAAGAACGTATGAGGTTTTTATTGTTCCTAGATTGCGAGATTTCTATGTGGTGCTAGTTGACTGAATTCACAGAAATACATCATTTCTAACTGAAGATTGATCACCACAAGAAAACCAAACCACTGATTGATCACCGCAGGAAAACCAAACCAAACCGGTTGTTAGTTGATAGAGCATCCATCCATTGCGGGTAGGATACTTTGTACCTTTCAGCTTTTGTGCAAAAAGAGTTGTGGATTATGCACTTGATGAAGGGCTCAATGTGGAAAAAGGGGCAATTTTCAGTTCCGTCAATTCCTGAGCGATTCAGATTCACAAACAATAAAAAGATATCTCCCACCGAACATTTACTCTCATCGTCGTTTCTGACATTGGCGAGTTTCATCATTAATTTCTTTGTAGCGTTTCTTCGATGCGATAACAACTCTGCAGAGTAGTGCATGTTCTGATCCATACCCCGACCTATGTCACCCCCTCTCTTAATTAAGTTTCACCGTCAGATCTCGGAATTTCCGAAAATATGCTTTAATCAGAGTGGAAGGAGCAAGAGAAGATTTCGAAAAATTTACCGAGAAGCACTAGGAAGAACTAAAAGTTTCAGGATTTCTTAAGAAAAGCCTTCCAAAACGCATAATTTTTCTGCCCACCTTCCTATCGAAACTATCAGGAGAACAAAGCTCGTCATCTTCACATCACGAGAATAGGATCATTTCCGCGAATGTTGATATTCAAGTTAATCAATCTAATTTCTGCGAAGAAATTACTCACCGGAAAATTTTTTTCGACTCAATTTCTCATTTTCTTCCAAATGTTTACTTTCGAAGATTTTTTCATCAATAGAGCCTAAATATTTATTGCTTACAATGGAAATTGTTTTATGGATTACGTTATAGTCATTAGCGTCCTGTTTTTGCGTTGAAATACCCGTTTCACAAAACCTTTCATTCGAATCGATGTTTTCTTTGAAGTCTTTTTCGAGGATCATGTTTGATCCTCTCTGAGAGAGGTTTTTTGAACGTAACGTTGATAATTGTATAAACAAGAGAGGTTTTGTTTGCAGTGCGTAAAACTTGGCATCAACCAATGTTCCACCAATCGCTCATTTTCAATTTTTTTTTGTTGCCATCTTTCCTGAGAGGAATTCTTTTTTGAAGTGTTGTTTTACTGCTATAATATGAAAGCCGAACATTCTCATGCATCACTGTCGTGTTTTTATTCTCGATTCGTTTGTTTCTTCTGTATAGATTTCAGCAACCCCTCACGTGATCGCCTTATCTTTATTTTTTGTACTATACGGGTGCCATACTATCAGGAAGTAGATCAAGATGGGCAGCCAATGTCGTTATCTGAAAATTTCTTGAAGAAGTAATAATCTTACAAAGACATCGAGTCACACGATAAACGATAAGAAAACTCATAAAGCGTTTAACTGATAAGCCCTGTGTAAGCAATAAGCGCTGAAAAATTCTGGTAACTGATTAGTAAAAATCGACGTTAGCATATTCACCTTTTTACTTTACAATTTAGCGTCATTCACATGAGACGTTTAGTAGCTATATCTCCCTCTTTATTGAGCGGCTTAAATTTGCGCAAACACCTTTCACATTCCACGACTCCTTTCGTACATATCGGCGCAGCGATCGTTTCATTTAACATATTGGCTTTGATTTACGAAGATATTTAGGGCAGGGATTGTATATGTACTCAAATTCTGCTCTTTTTACTGAAAGATGACTATGTAGAGTGAGGGTTGTGCACTTCAGTGAGCCACAAAAAAAAGGAGAATTGAAATTCTTGTGTACCGAGCAGAGTGACAATCGCACTACCTTCGTTTGCTTTTCCATTTCGAACCCACAGAGTACATTTAAAAGAAAACTGTAGCATTCACGCATGTCTTGTGGAGCTGAAATACCAACTACAGCATATAGACAAACACTAACATGCGAGGAAGCTGGAGAGTTTTTGGCAGGATCAGGTCTGACCTGTTCAGTTCAATTCCGGTGAATGCTAAGGATTATGGATTATTAACATACTCAGCATCGTACAAAAGCAGCAATTCAAGTTTTCCTTCAGACTTCACTTGCTTTCTATTCATTGTTTTGTATTCAACCGTCATGCATATATCTTCAGAGAAGAGGTAATCTTTCGTACTGCAAGTGAATGAATCTGAGGAATGCAATTTACAGGGATGACTGCCACTCTTTCGGCGCATGAACAAGCGGCATCCATATCAGCGGCAACGGCTATGTTCAGTCAGTGTTCATTGGATGATGCCAGTGAAGCATTTAAAGGAGTGTATAGGAATTTCGATGAACGGTATTCAAACGAGTCGAATGGTTATACAACGTCGCGGATTCAGAGGCGGAACGCGGTCGGTAATTTATTCGAAGGTGTTGATCTCGCATTTATAAAGCAGCTGACCGCCGGTACGGCTATGGAATTGCACTAATCACTGCTTTCATCATTTGCTAAGCACTCGGCATCTCATCCTGTACAAACCAAAGATTCTTGCTACGCTACTATTGTCCGAATGCAGTAAACCTATTTATATGTATTCGTTGTTATCTAGGCGTCCATCGTTTCAAAGGCCAAGAAGGATGTTCAGCTAGGTGGAGGCCTTTACGATGGGCAGTTTAGATACTGGAGAATCGTTGGGTGAACGATCCGTCCGAATGTAGCCTGTACTCAAAAAAAAAAAAAATCAATCAATTGGTTCAGTGTAGGCTTTGATTTGTATGAAGGACTGTACCATGTTGGGTGTTTGACAAATATGGTGGACGTACGGGCAATTTTCATTCATGGCAATTTCGATGAAAGAAGATGTACTTCAAGGCTTTTCTGCATTGTCCCGTTTTTTGATTGTTTCTTGCTTAAACGGAATTTAAATGCGTCTTCCGCTTCACAGACCATACCTCATTGGACAGAATCTCCCTTTCTTAAGTCTACGAAGAGTAAAAGAGGCAAACCTTTTCGAGAAGTATAGCAGATTTGTCTAGCTAAATTTCCGAGAATCTGTAGCGAAATTTGGGGCCAGTTTGCGTATGTCATATAACCTGCACATCGATCAGCCTTAAAAAGCATAAACATTTCTTGTGAATGATTCTTTTAACTCACATATATATTCAACTCATCTTCATAACATCTTCCGAAAAAGTTTTGCGACAGGCTTGTGCATTAAGATGTTGGTGGCACTTGCAAACTTCAACAGCCTTTCCGACAAACAAAATGGAAACACCTCGTTTCATTATCGATACGTTCAGCTTACTGCCTATGCATTCGAGTTGACTGGGATTTTGATATATATATATATATATATATATAAGTCCTTTCAATTATCTTTTTTTTCTTTCAAGTGAATAAATGAAGCGAGCTAATAAGTTGAAATTAAATCTAAGCTTTCAAGCTGCTCATGACTGTGCTTGAAAATTTATCCTTTGCTTATCTCCTAGCAAATTACTTGCAAATTCCTCGTTTCCTTCGAATAGTTAAGGATTTTTAGCAAACCATCAAATAATCATCACTAAAAACAACAAATTCTCCTTAACAAATCATTCAAATTCTTCAAATTTTTATTTTCTATTTATTTTATTTTTATTTTCTATTTATTTCAATCCCCGGAATGTGGAAACGTATAAAAAGTATGCGAAAGGAAAATGTCCGCAAGGCAATAATCCGGGGAAACTTGAAGGGATTCAGCCACAGTTGAAAAGATGAAGGAGTATAGGCATTAATGATATCGGCAAGAAGAGGATTCCAGGCTCGTACAACAAAAAACTGGAAACTGCAGAATATTGTTCGGGCTGCGTTATATTTTGGCGAACTGAAGCTGATGCCGACGTCGGCTATGAGGAGGGGCAAAGTAAGGTATTTCTGACAACGCACCGTGGGAGAAGCCGTGCCAATTTTAAGACGGCGGAAGTAACAGTGAATTTAATCAAAATGAAATCAAACGAGCCTGCGGTATTCCATTGGTCCCAGGTTAAAGATTTTTTAACCTGATGCCTTGTGAAAGTTAGCATAGGCGAAGCGTTTTCGGAAATTCTCTATGAGTCTGATACCAGAAACCAAACAACGAGACCATACAACAGTACACCGAAAGTAATGATGGTCTTTCGATAATGTTCCGTACATATATGCTGCAAAAGCGTTGCAGTTTGCAATTCTCAACGATTTTTCAATGGAAGACTGCAGCCTGCAGTGTGGTTCAGGATCGACAGTAAAATCAAGGTCACGAGATCTGTTCACGAGCAACATCTGTCTGAAGTTTGATTTGGAGTCATCTGTCTAATACACAACGGATATATGAAACACAATTGATGTCATCATAAGGAAAAAAGTGCGTATATAAAAAGCAGTGTTGGAAAAAGGCAGCAAACCATTCAAATTTGACTTTTTTAAAGGCAAAAAACATGTTTTTCAAAAACCAATGAATTCTTTGCTACAGTTACCAGAATGGCTGCCATTTTCTAAATAGTTAGAACTGCAGGAATCAAATCGAGAAAATCTCCCGATTTGTAGAATGCCAAAATGCAGACTGTTCTCCAAGGAACTTTCGCTGCTTATTAGCGAAATATATGTTGCTAAAAAAATAGCAGTAACAAACAAAAAGCATCTTCAAGAAAAATGTTGTTCAAACGTTTGTTTATTAAACTGGAATAGTCAGCAGAGACGAAAATTAGCTCACTCTGCAAGCTGAAGACAACTGTAGCTGAAGACAACTGCGACTACACGATCTCACCTTTCAGCTGCTCGAGCTCATTGCCACAGTGCTGTTTTATTTCGATAAATTCACAAAACGTTGCATCATTTACCACCTGCTACATACCCTCTACCCATTATGAAAGGAAATAATGTTGTATTCATTCGCGCATTAAAAAGCACATTAGAGCTTACCGAGTTTGTTCGAATAAAGGATCCCTTTCTAGGCGTGCGTTAAATGAAACAAGTGAAGAGATCTCCTGCTAGAGTGAACAGTACGACACACACTTTTGCGTCTCGCCCAACTAGCTAAACAGTTTTACAAGTTGGAAAGTAATAAAATATAAATATGCAGAATGATGCCACCTCATTCAAATGATCCGAGCGCCTGTACAAACCTTCAAGAAAAGATTCGTTTTTGCATCACTCGAGCGGTATAAAATGAAAATCTGACTGAGATAGAGTGCATGCAGATGTTCTTCACCTTTAAGAACGTATAGCACCTCTCCAACCTGAAACAGCAACTTGCACTATGGTACACAATGTCAACAAACGGTGCACATTACTCCCGCCAAATTTTGTAAGTTTTGTAAAGAAGTTAGCAACAGACAAATAAGTAGAGTCGTGATTTCATAACAATGCGGCTCCCGTACGCAATTTCGAAGTAGCACTGAAAAACTGCTTGTGCAAAACGCACTCTTCCAACATAAACGAAGAAAAATTAGACTAGGCCCTTAACTTTTTAACTGAAAGTTCACAAGAAGAAAACTCATCAATATAAGATGTCACTACCGAAACAATGAAAGCTAGAGTATCGCTCCCGGACAGAAATTTGAGGGAAACCGGCTTCTGTTCGGAAATATTGTGTGAAATGCAGCCATCATTCCATTACACCATGAGTGGTAAGTTTAGTTCTTATGATGCAATCGGGTGGTTGTAAGGGACTTCTAATCAATATAACTTATTTCTTAACGGCTTCGAACACAGCACTTGATTGCCTCAACTGCAACTTCAACATTTGTTCTCGACCAAAACGCCAAATGGCTGGCGAAACGCAATCCTTTCTCAAGCTCACAAGATACAAAAAGACCATTACGCATTAAGTCACTGCTTATAAGGACCACCCACGAAGGGAAAACGTTTATGACATAGCGTGCATCCAATGCGAATCTTTGTTCGTGATAAAAGTAGGCTTCACCACAGACAAACGTCTCTTGGTCTTAAACAACTCCGCTACCTATACTCACAATAGGCTTGAATATCCTGATTTTCCTTCCAGTGTCAGGCTCCAAGACTCATTTATACACCAATTAAGCTCAGAATCCCTTGGAGCTCGCTATAACGAAAATGGCCCGGGCGCCGGAGATGCACACTAACAAGACATAGTCCACTATCCCACTTCAACGCCGTCAGCACTCTCTAATGTCTGTTTCAATGCTACATACTTGCTAATTAAGCTTACAGACGATGTCCGCAAGGAGCCCTTTCTATGTACATAAAACGACCTGAACGCCTCAACGAGATAAACAAATCTGAAGCTGTTGCAGACTCGGGAAACTTCAATGACTGACAGTTCGAGGGAAAAACCGTTTACTTGCAAGAGTAGCCTGCAGAAACATTTAACGTGACCTCTACGAGGATTTTAAACAAGCAAAAATGCGAGAGCATGAAAGCTTTGCTTAGAAGCATAGAAAAACTCTCACACATGTCAAGAATGAACGATGCAACGAAAAGATTAACGTCTAAGAGATCGAGGTCAAATCGGAGGTAGACGAAGGCGAATTCAGTAGAACAAAGACCAGTGAGCACAACAAATTGCGATCAATCAATTTTTGGCACCAATAAACAATCGAAAATATGCCAACATAACGAAACACCCGTTTGCATGAAAACAATGCACTAAAAACAAGTGGAAACAACAACAGCCTTCAGGAATTACTAATATTTCTTTGAACAAAAAACTTTGCAAAACATCGTGGAACAGAATCGAATAAAACATTTCATTATGGGAAAATGACTTAAACGAGAGATGGAGAAGGGAGTGGAGCGGACCTTTGATTACAGGGACAAACTGACAAATATGAAGCAAGCAAGAATTAAAGGACAGGTAGCTCACATGTGGAGGGATGATTTCTCCTACCTGAGGGAAAGACAGCATTCAAACATAGTACTTTTGAACGAAACACACGCCTCTGAGAATAGAGGGAGCCAAGAGAGTAGAGACCCAAAGTCACACCCACAAAAACTATACTAGAAAAATAAGCGGGAAACGTTAGATGAAAAAAATCCATACCGGCCCAAGATCACGGCTTTCCAAATGCAAAGCCGACTCGCACACACTTAAAGAACAATTTTTACAGATCATTCGATATATAAAATTACAACTGAACAATTTGTGTACTTGAGAAATTTTTCAATGAACCAGCAAGCACTAATCAAGAACTGACGAAATGATAGTAATAAACTAATTTAACGCAAAACTGACAGATCGCCCTTTCAAGGTTTCAAATTCATAAGAAAATCACCTCCAAATTTCAACAAATCTTTTCTTGAACAATACCTAACCACCTCTCGGTCCAAAGAGAAGAGACAATGAGCTCAAGAAAAAAACATCCGCCATAGCAACACAATAAAAAACGGATCGAACAGATCCATTAAATAATAAGCACCATTGCCAGTTTTCGCAAAGGATAAATCCTACGAATAAGGAGCAGGCCTATTCGGCTGCAGTTGCCGTGTTCAGATTCCTGAAAATTTGGCTCTATCATAAAAGAAGCACGCGACAAACCTGATAGAAATAAATGACATAAAGATGAAGGAGAGGTGGGAGGGGAGGGGGGGAAGGGCGGGGGAGAGGGGACACATACAACCACCGAAATAACTTGGTCGCTCTCTCAAACACAAGCAAAAGTGAATCGATTGTTCACAGAAGCTCCACAGCACCGAGTCTGAAGCCTTACTAGAAGATGTCCCACTTGCACTACCAGTGCTAAACAGTTGCTCCTATAATCTATGCACAACGACGATGAGTAAACCACTAGCAAGGATAAATAAGACTAGACATGCCACGCACTGTCATATACAATGGAATGGGAAGGAAATGAATTCAGGCCTCTTTCCTCCCCTCCCTCCGCCATCGGCTAATTATTGTGTGGAGTTTGGTCGCCAGAACTGAAAAATTTCTCCGAAATTTTGATTGACCGTGAGAGCACTCGATTGCGCTCGTGCTATTGAGCTCAAAAAATTCTATTATTTCCATTGCAAGATGCCTTCGGCATATTTTGCTCGGATTTCTTATTCCTCATCCCAAATGGAAAACTTATCTTTAATACTTCCGATAGAGATAATTTTTGGAGATTCGACAATCAAAACTCATTTTCACAACCCATGGCCTCGAGTCGGACTCCCTTTCTCCCTTCTTTCCTCTCTTGATCGTCGCGCTGCCTGGCAGTCATTAGCTCTTTCCGTTCGCCCCGTCATATACAATGTTCTACACTGTTCTGTTGAACTCTCTATATACGTAACCATTCATCAAAATAGCATGCCTATCAAAACGATAAAGCGAATGTTCCAAACAATGCCCGCTCTGCTTCATCATACTTTAAGCTCCACCGTGGAACAAAACCTCGGCGTAAATAAAGCGCGCAGCAAATGAGAAAGTGGAATCATCGACTCATGAACTGAACCAACAAACGCTCGTGCTGCCTTAGACAACTGTTCCGAGACTGGAGTGAGAAATCACAAATCGACAATCCCACTGGCCTCTATACCATTTGAGTACCCATGATGAACAAGCATTTTGAATTTTACGAATCGGTGCTCCTAATTGCATTGACCAAACAGCTGAACCATTTTTCACAAACGTTAAAGTGCTCTGTATATGTGGTGAAGCCCTGTTCCGTTGATGTTTCATTGAAAGTTTTTCCTTGGTGATCTGGTGAGTTTTCCACATAAGAACCCATGATGCCACCTACTTGCCAACGTCTGGATTGTATGTTGTCCTATGCAATTACACAAAGTGCATCGGCAGAAAACGAAAAATCAAATCTCTTCGCCAGATCTAGACCACTCACAGGTCAAAAAAGAGAAATCCACCAAAGGAACGCTCCCAACAGTGGAACTGAAGAACAACCTAAAGCAAAACAATCTCGTCAGCTGCAATTCGCCTCAACGCGCGAGTGACAGTATTAAACAATCTTTAGCCGAGCATTCCCGTTTTAAAACCGCGACGAAAACTCCCAGCGGAAATAACTTAGAAAACCTCCTTATGAAAGCAGATCAAGAACATTTTGCACGTTTCATGTGAATCAAACAGCGCGGACCATGAAAATTTCCGAAAGAAACAATTCCTAATTTCTGATTGCTGTGCTTGGGTTCCTTCGATGTAGGGTGCCACTTTTCCTTTTCCTAAGATTCCTTTCAGTGAATTCTTTCATTCGAAGATGTTTCAAGTGTACCTCCACATTTGCCGGCTAACAGAATGATAAATCATCAGTTCAAAGCACTCGTTTGTTTCGGCCGTAAATGCCTGCAGTAAGCACAGAGTTATCATTCGAAGCGACACAAAAAAACCGGCGAATGGGAGTCGAAAAATGTCGCTGAATGCCCTAGTAAGTCGCTTCAACTCCTCGCCTTTTCTTGACCAACTCTCGTTTGATGCTCAAAGATCAAGCCTTCTTGCTCGATTCATCTCCAACTGTTGTTAATACCGACTGAATGAAAAACTCTGAAGGCGTTTCATGTGATCTGACGACAGACTCCTTTTCAAAAAGTGATGCTCAAAAAACTAAGCATTTCGGGAATTGGTCCCATGTCCACTAGAAAAGCCGTGGGCTCAGCTATTTATTGCCGACGAAGTGAAACTCCATTAACACACAAACTCTTTGCTGCGTGGTGGTAAAAATTTCTGCGATCATTTTTCTAGTCAAACAACCAAAAGTGACGCAACATGTGAAATACAATTCCCGATCGTCGCTTACTACTTGTAGCCGACACGAAAAAAAAACGGTTCCTGAATGCTTCACATGCTGCTCACCAAAGACTTGGCCGAAGAACAAAGACTCGTTGGACGTTTTTTCCATTCGTCCCTACGTCCGGAATAATTACACCTATCGTGTGATTATTGCATTTTGCGATCTCTCGACAACAACATTAACGGCAATTCTCCCAACAGCGACATCGATCTAAGTGTGAAATTATTCGGCTAAACCGACGGATTCTCTCAGTATGGATCCAATTGCGAAAATTCGTGCACAACGCAAATGAATATATTTGCGAATGATGTTAACAGATGTCATTCGAAAAATGAAACTTCTGATGCACGAAACAAGTGCACAAACTTTAGAAACTTCTGGTGCTTTCAGAAATGACAATATTCGTTCTTCGAATCGAACTCAAAAGCCCCGTGCAAGAACATGCCGTTTATGATAGTGTGCCTTTGAGTACCCCACCCCTTCCACTTATAACAACATGGAAGTCGAGGGTAAAATATGTTGCTGGAGTTAATATGCGCTTTTCTAGGTTTTGTTATAACTCGGAAGTCTTTCTTGCTTAATCACAACAACAGTGTGAAGTGTTTAGTCTCGGTCTAGGACCATTTCGAAATCAACATAAGGTTACCATGTCTAGCAATCTTATGAAAACGCATCAATACCTGCCCACTGGCAACTGTACAGAGGGGACAGGCTGGCACAACATACTTATGCCGAACATGGGAACTACCTAACCTCCACCTACAATCGTTAAATCGATTATTTATGCCGACTGCAACGTCCATGCAAGCGCACCTTCCCCTCCTCCATGCATATGCGATAAACAACTAAACCGCAGCTGCACGACTCGTAAATAAAAGTCTGAAAAACAAACTATCAAATTACTTTCACATAACTCAGATTCATCATATTGGTACGTAGGCGACGATGATTCAGAAAACTCCTTAAGAAACACTGATCTTCAATCGATCAATTAGGCGACATAGAACGACATGATAGATGAGCCGGTTAAATTTATGAAAAGCTGAGCTTAGCGTAGCCCTCAGCTTCGTTACGCACCTTCAATAATGTCACCAAATTCAGTATGCGTGCCGCAGTGTAGTCGTCATCGGATGGATTGTCGACAATGTCACTTTAACGAAAAGCACAACGCATTCCAATGCATCCAACATTTACAACCATGGATCGCGAAATGTCGACAAACACAATAACGATCAGACCAATGAAATCTTCCCAAGTTTTGACTCGTCGAATTTGAACAACCCTAGCTCGCTGGCATCAAATCAGACCACAGTTATAGCGAGCGAGAGCTGCCCAAATAATCACTGAAGAGCATTCAAGCCGACGGCTCAAAACCGGCAGCACAACAGAAAAATTGCCGCCAACTCTCCGGCCTTCCCAGATGAGAAATAAACGAACAGTAACGATTCACATTTCCGTATTCACCGGCAGCCTTACTTCACGATATGCGCGAACGCTTCCGTCACAAGACGATGGAATTCCCAAATGACTAGATTTCACTCATTCTTCTAGCTACAGCGTTTGTATCGTTCAAGCTTTTCCAATGTGCCAACGTAAGGTTGTATGAAGACGACAGCGAAGGTGATTCGACGAGGCAACAACAATCCATCGACAACATAAAAAAACGCGACTCTGCTTATGACATAAGGAAAACGAAAACTCCAGTGCAGTTAAATATTACCGAACTGAAGTTGCGGAAATTTATTGTTAGAAGATGTTGAGAATAAAATTATCAGGAAACTACAAGAATATTGGCGACGAAGTGATAATGGGAACAATATTCCTCGGTCACGTCAAAAAAGACAAGAAATTGCTGCAGAAAGCATAAGCGTCAGTCGGAAGGACGTTTCCGAGGACAAATGTGGAGACATGAGGATCCTGTGCATACGATGTAAGAAAGTTAAAGAAAAAGCGGCGAAAGGTATGAAAAATTACATCGGCACGGTCGCATGATTAGACAAGGAATTCGACGCCGATTGTACGTCCCTCAACAGTCGTATTTTGGAGCGCCTTGCGTGCACGTTCTGCATCCGATGCAACGGCGAACGATACCTTCGCACAACCCGGCGCAATCATTTCAGTGAGCTCGAGACGCCCAAACTGTTGCACCCTATCACGCACTATCTGCCAGGTGTAATCGAGTGGCAACTGAAAGCGTACCATTAGCCCAAAAACAAACCATCGTCAATCCTAAGTCATTTCTAATATTTTTAGAGCAAATGCTTTCATTAAAAAGCATTCAAGTAACTTGTTGCAAACTTTTTGTTACAGACAATCACAGAATACACAAAAAAAAAAAATTCCTGATATCATCAACTACAAATAATCCGTCAACCGGTCACAAACATATGCACCAAACTGCGCATTCAAACAGAGGTATATCAAAAAATGAACATTGTATCCGGGAAGACAAATAAAAGAATAACCGAGTAGAGACTTAAAGAAAAAACTTTATTGCATTCGACAGCTAAACATAGACCTAAAAAGAAACCGTGAGCTCATGGAAGAAGGAAATTCCAACTACTACCTCCATCGGTTAACACCTTCATACACAAATTATGGCGAAAAGACAAGGTATATGCGAATTCTAAACGTCTATCATCTGCCATTCTGCCGAAGACTAATGGAACGAATATTGATTTTGCGTTCAACCGCCTTCCTCATGAAGGAACCAAAAGCATAGGAAAGACGCTGAAATCACTTATGAAAGCTAATTTGTGCAGATATGCCCATCCTAGTTGTTGTCTATACTGCGGCTAAAACTGTAGCCTTTGCCTTAACTTGGAAACTCCGTTCGTTCTGCTAATAGTAAATGAAAAGAGAAGTTTATAAGAGCTATCCCAAATTTTAGAAAACTTCAGCTCGCTGGAAAAAAATGTCAAAAATTATGCCGGTGAACTTCTGCTTCATTTCTCAACATCTTCAGAGTCGTTTGGTCTTCAGCTTCGCAATGATGCTGCTTACGCAAACTCAGATGTTATAATAATTGTCGACATTCACCCTTTCGTTCGTTCACTTGCACAACAATCAATTAGCACCCATACGGTTGGTCAGGCCGTTCTTTTATCCTTCGAGAGAGCATTAATGCTCACCGCTTTCAAGTAAATATATAAATCCCCATCAACGAGGAACCTTTTGTGCTTTCTGAGTTTTCGATGGCAACAATGAATTTTCCATAGCCGCTGAACGATTGGCCAGGTAATTGAACAGAACTGTGGTTTTCTTGAACTGACGAAAGATATGGGACTGTTACGTTAACATCGGGTAACCATTTACAGTCGGTTTACTTCACTCGTCTCTTGATACAGCTAACTGATGAAGTAGTCTAACTGTTAGACTTCCTTCCCACATAAAGCTATGCCAAAGGTGTGAATTATCTGATTCTACCAGCCTGGAGCACCAAAATATGCAAACCATCAAATCCTCGGTAATCGTTCAAGTAAAAAGGGAAAAACTGAGTCTGCACGATACGGCCTATTGATGGGGCGCCTATATCTTACCACCAGTGGCAAAAGTACACATCAATAACAAAAAATTACCTCTAATTGACACAGTAATAAGTCACATACTCTCAATTTATGCACCAAGTTCGCAACATACTGATACTGACTTCGGTGCCGTTGCTTGAAAAGTTGCAAGAGGCAAAGAGTGCAGAAAGATCACCTTAGAAGAACGAGGGAACAGTCACAAGCGAAACTCAGAGTTCATTTCGATGGATCACAGACGTTTGGCGCCACTATAGGTCACATGTACAGAGTCACAGCAGCAAGCAGAAACGTTATCGAGGAGGATGAAAAAGGATCTAAGCGGCGTGTGTCTCCATACGACTTCAAATTTTCGTTAGGCCAACGACCGACAAATAGCGCAACCTCGCAGTACCCGAAAAAGTTGCTGAAGGGAACAATGAAGATCGCATGTTCACAGATATTTTGTGAGCAGCATACGCATTTGGTCACGGCATAATGCCCTTATTGTGGTGTTTCGAATATTTTGCTCCGAATAACAGCATTTCATGCGCATAGGAATTCTTGAAGAAAACAATTTGTACTTCTAAAATTCTCATTAATTCCAAAAACCATAAAAATGAAAAGAAAAAAGGCTAAAAAGACTCACATTTTTGATGATGATTGAACGTGAAACGAATGAAGTCGAACCGTATGAAGCAAACGATGATGGCGTATAGGGCACGCTGGCTGATGTGAACGACGAACTTGGAGAAGCAAATGAACTGTTCGAAGCAAATGGCAAAAGAGATGGAATGCCTGACGTGGAGTGATAAGAATTACTTTGGTACGCCGACTGGCTTGAAGGAAAGCCGGTTGACTGGCCGGCATCGACGGCAATGTTGCTGCTAGTTGCTGGTGAATTCAGCGAGGAGATAATCGAAGAAACGTCGCTTAGTGGGGCACCGTTCGCACCCAAACCCATGCCAATACCTCGCAAACCGATCGGCAACTCTCCTTCGCGTCTCTCGTCAATAGGATCGAAGCGGTCCATCTTCACATTTATGAGACGGTCGAAGACACGCTGGTTGTTCAACATTGAGATTGCCTGTACGGCCTCTATTGGATGAGAGAACTGCACAACTGCCATCCCCTTGCTGCGTCCCTCTTTATCCAATTGCAGATCCACCCAAGTCACTTTGCCAGCCAGCGCAAATATGTCATGCACGCGACCACTTTGCACGTTGTACGGCAGCTAAAGACGCTCAATTAGCAAATGCACAAATGGTTTCGGGCAGGAAGGAGAACTGTTCGACGCTGAGTTTCAGATGCTTTACTTCGGATTGTAGTTGACTGGTTGCTTCGCCATCCCCCGCCTCTACTTTTTGATTACCAACTGGTTCAGTGGTCCTGGCCCCACCCCTAGATTCTGATGGCGAAAACAGTCCTCTAGATGAAAAAAAGAACCCTGGAATACTTGATGGCTTTTCCTTCACCACAAAAATTAACCAAAAGTCCTGTATAGCCTACAGCGGTTTTCTTCGTTGCCCTGCGATTAGGTAGATACCTCATTGGGCCACCCATGCAACTGAACAAACTTTAAATGCTATATTCAGCCTTCCTAGTAGCTTTTAACTGTTTTCTTATGATTTCTTCATATTTATTTTCTTTATTCCAGTACTTGGGCCCATGACGGTATTCCAGTTTTGCTGGTTGGCGAAATCCACAGAAGCTCCGCCTCCCAAAATAGCTGTCCAGAAACTTCCAAAGTTCCGAATCGACCTTTCTTGACTGGCAGCCCCGGAAACCACCCAGCTAAGCCGTTTGTTTGCCGACAGCACAGAGGGTTTCTTACTCGGCCTTTTAGTTGCGAAATGATTAGGCGACCTTTGGAACCCCAAAGATATTCCTGACGCGAAATTATTTGGCACGTCTGCCCCGTCTTTGCCAGTTCAATATAAACACTCACGAACTATACGGCAACAAGATCGCGTTCCCCTCCTCTTCCCCCCTTTGAACACAGCTATGTTTAAGCGAAGAAATTCAATTAAATACAAGCTTTTCCCTGGCGGAAATATATTCCCCATGCAAGACAAGTATTTCAAAGGAAGAAGCCTACAATTAACAATGACGGTAATGAAGCCGAGCTGATCTGCAGAGAAATAACATACTTGCATACTCATGCAGCACAACAGAAAAATCATCCGAAATCTGTTTCTCAAACTGTGGATAGAGACACAGTAAATCTCACCGCATTTAACCAAATACCCAAAGCAAACAACCAAAACCCCACAACGACATATCACAATTCCCTACAGCTTGAGTGGAGATCTTCAGCACATTTTTTCGCTCAACTCAATTGAAAGAAAGATGTTTCGCCGCGTTGTTTACAAGTAAAGTGCCTTGAAGCATGGTGAAACCATTCTGAGTGCAAAATTGTCATGCATTTATCACGTCAAAAACTGCAAGCTAATTAGTTTTTTTTTTTCCTTTTAAACGTGTGAAAACTTTTAATGTTTGCAGCTTTTACGATAATCGTTATTAATGCTCCAGGACATAGGTAAAGGTTCAGGCTGTTTACCTAGGAAATGAAAAACATCTCGCATTGTCCCGCAGCAATTCTCTCCCTCCGAACGTGAAATGAAAACGTCGGATTCGCATGTTTAGTTTTGCACACACTTCTGCGTGTATTAAGAGATCATTTGTTTTGTGTGGGTTTCAAGCCAGTGAAAGAATCGAAAGAGTAATTAAGTATGTTAAGCAGTAGTTTCGCTCATTTGCCCATATCATGAAGATGAAGTGGGGAAGAGAGTCGTTTTATTGTCATGACAGGAGGAGAGAGAAATGGCTTCTCTCCTATTAAGGAGCTGGGGAAGGAGATGCCAATCCTATTACTTACTGTTGATCTATTTTCAGCTTTTGCGGTATCCAGAGAGTCGTAATTTTTGGGACATATCGATAATTTATAACCCACGGCACCTGACGGTTCATAAACTTGCACATTCGGAAACAAAACATTCCAAGTTTTGATGAACTAAACCTTTTGACCTCAGGGCATCTGAAATACGAACTTTAAAACAACAGTTTATTTAGTGGGCTATAATTCAGGTTCGGATGACCGCATGTTTGATACCCCAACTGTATATTAGGCTATGAAAAGGAAATTCTCCAACTCTAAGTTGAACAGAGCAGTTGCTCATATATCGGCAATGAAACAGTTCGCAAAAAGAGTCAGAGCAATGTTGTTGACGCCTGCTGGTAACAAATTAGTAATACAAAAGGACTTACATTGGAGACGAAAACCCGATTCGTGAGAGGGCCGTCGATGTTAAGCTGACGCAGAAATGCTGGACTCAGTCCATAGGTGTCGAAAGATTCCTCACGGAGCGGACGAGTGTCCGTCTGACTGCGACCATGAAGACCGTTCAGGAAGTCCACTCCCGTGTCATCCTTCACTTTACGGAAGAAAGCAATTGGATCCTAAATATGATAATTAAAGCAAAACGGCTTTATACGTTAGCCATGGAAATTACGAACAAAAATGTACTGAGCTCGAAAATCACAAAATAGGTACAAAACAAAGAGTTATTTGAAACGACTGCACGTGGATAAACGATAGATAGATATCGAATTTGGTTTTGGAGATGACGCGCACGTCTGACGGACTGCAATATTTCGAGCCGAAGTTGACAAACCTGTATGGAGCGGCAAAAACGGAAAAGTGCTGTGAAGAATTGGAAAAGGTATTGCAAACAGCGAATCTGCGACAAACTTTCATCCTTGGGGGTTGCAACACCGTGCTCAGAAGCATAAGAAACTCAAAAACATGACCGTGATCCATTCAAGAGTAGGAATGGAGAGGGCGACACCCTCTCCAAGAGTGGACTATTTTTCCCTTTCCATAAAGAATGGGATCAAATATGATTTGCAGTGGTAGCACAAAACAAATCTGACTGCAGCCACAAGTGCAAGGCTTCGGAAGATTTTGGACGAAAGATCTGCAAGCAACCTTTACAGACATAACGTAAGAGAAAGCAAGAAGAAACAAAAGAATGAGGGGCGATGAAACGACTCAAGCATAACAATGCCGCTCGAAAATCCGCCTCAACTGAAAGGTGGGGATTGCACTCCAGCATATGCGTGATATGAAAGTGTCTTCGACCAAACAAGGAAGCATTAAAATTTCAGCTTTCTCTGTTCTTCTCGACGGGAAATGGACACGTTGAGTAAGCCAAGTGCGGCAATATAGTTGATTCCTAGCTTAACAACCAACTGCGAAGTCATGCAGAACCAAAAAGTTCTAGACAAAATAAGAGAATAATTGCAAAAGCCAGAGGATATGAACAGAAGCCAATCCAGTGATTGCAGGTAGTGCCAAATGTGCGAAAGATGCAAGCAGCGATCAAAATATGAGCACAAAAGTTACGGCGGTATGCCAGTAGGCACACATGCATCCTGGTCAATTCAGGTTTTGAAGTGATGCGATTACGTTGGGCATACAAATGTGCCGTGATTACGCATGAAAACATAGATAGAATGGTTTAATGAGGGAAACAACACTGATAAAACGACGACTGAACATTGGTCGATGAATAGAAAACAATTACGATAGAGGCTGACGGTTTATTGGACAGCCAATTTAATTAAAGAGTTTATGAGAAACGGAAACATATTCAGAAGTCCGTCTTCAAATTAAATCCCCTCGATAAAAATATCATAAATTCTCTTTAATATAAGTTCAACATTGATTACACGCCCTTCCCACTATACATCTCCCTATTCGGGTAAAGCAAGACAATCAAAGGAGGCAGTTCTCATTCTCTTTAAATATTTCATTAGGCCCTCCCCCTCACTAAAAAAACTTAGGAGATAAGATACAAAACTTACAGACGGAACGTAACGATACTCGAAGGTCACCGTTTCGGTGTTTTAAAACATCTGTCGCTGCGATGTAGGCAAGCTTCTACCATGAAAGAATGTAAATAATACCCTGATTTCCTTTGCAGACAACATACGGTCGTTGAGCGGATAACGATGTAGCGCATCGACACACCGCTGAACTGAATCTTTTTCGCGGAATTCGACCACAGCCGCACCCTTTGACTTCCCATTTCGATCCTCGAGTATTTCTACGAAGTTCACCTAAGAGTGTTTGATGGTGAGACATATTCGATATCCTAATGGCACAATGAGCGTGGCAGACAAATAAGATAGCTAACAAAACATTGATAATATTCTAGCACTTTTTTAGGTAAAGCACATTGGCAGCAAACTATTAAAGACAGTTAGTACACGTTTAGACATCGACCAGAATGTAGAGTTGCTAGAGAAGTCATCCTTTGACTTATCACTTTTAGTTATTCTAAATTTGAATAGGTTGACTCCCCTTAAACGAAAACTGTTTCCACAATGATTACTGAATGAACATTGAATTACTCAATTTATGAGCTAAAGGGCGCGAAAAAAAAAGAGAAGAAAAATGCAGTCAGCACTTTTTGCCATTCACATATGAAATGAACTGCGACAGAAACCGTAATGGACACATCGGTGAGTCACGCTGACAGCACAAGCGTGATGAGTTATAGATTACAACTTCCGATGCCGTCTGCCGCCGAACTCCTCTCCCCTCGCATCTTTATCCAATACCATCAAAGCAATAGAGACCAAATTCGGATCTAGTTTAGATCAAATTCTGCAGGCAATCTGAATGCAACCAACAAGAAACGACATTTAGCTGCACGAAGTTCAGTTTCACGTCATTATCTATGATTCACATACAACTACAACACAAAATTACTACTAAAAGCCTTTTACAAATATCGTCGAAACATCACCACGTGGGCGAATATGTATAAATTCTAAATTGTTTTCGAGAAAACAGCGAAGAAGAAAAATCACCTCTCCGGCCTTCTCTCTGATCAGATCCTTTAACTCCATCCAACGGATATCATACGGGATGTTCGAAATGTACACCATTCTATCGTTGCGATAGCTCCGACGAGATCCCTCTGAAACAACGGAGATTTGAGATGCAGCGATATTTACTGCAACAATAATACTTACAAAAGAATTTATAGCAGGAAGACGTGAAAAGCTAGTTCTTCAACGGTTTGCAGGAGTACGTAGAAGTATTGCAGAGATAATTTTTGAAAGGCACTCGGTTACTGTCCCCCAATCGACATGCATTTCTAAACTTCTGGCCACTATGCCAAACACCTGAATAAATTATCAGTGAATGAAAAAAAGAGAACTTCGCAATAACGGTGTTTCACTGAACGGATCGATCAAGCGAATCCACGAAAATTCCTTTTTGGGCACTACGCAACCTATCGGTTGCAAAATCCCTTTAAAATGCGGATTTTAGGCATCCTGACGTGTTCATAACCACTTTCGAAGGTGACGGATCAGTCTCATGATAGTAACCATCCCACAATATGGACTATATCGATAACATTCCGCAACTCTAGTATTAGTTCTGAGAAAAAACTATTAAATAGATTCGGTCATATAACACAAACATATGAGTTCTGCTTCAGCTGGATTTCGCATATAATGGCTCAAATTTGCTGAAAAAAGTACTCATTAGCTGTATTTGGTACGTCTAAACTAAACAGCATTACAAATCACATGAAGATGATGCTTCCACAAAAGAATATTTAAGGGGAATACGAAAAAATAGATTTTTTTGGATGAAATGCGCGTGACACAGAGTCTATGTATGCATCACTCCTTTCATAGTTGCTTTGAATAGGTACACCTCGGCCAATGCCCACCGCATGTTGAGCAATAGTGAGATTTTACACAGGCTTAGCAGGGTGGAAGATCCTTATGATCACTAACCTCTTTCTCGTGAACGTCGTCGAGGGCTTCGCTCACGACTTGACATACGACGACTGACCCCGCCACGAGCACGATCTTCTTCACGTTTTGCTGATCTCGTCCCATCGTCGTCTTTGATGTTTTTCCAACGTTCGCCACCCTCATCTCCTTTGCTTCTCCAACGTGCTCCCTCTTCGCGCATTTGGTTGCGTTAACTACAAATGATAATCAATAATCTACACATTTCAAGGCGTTCGTTCTACGTCGCAGTTTCCTCTAAGAAAAAAAAAAAGAAAAGAAAAAAACCATCAGCATATTCAGGAATGCGCGAAAAGGAAGTGACTAAGACCCCGGCCTCAGGTTACTCATCCAGGCAAAACGTGACTGGGTCACGCTTGTGAAGAAGGGAATGGAACAAAAAAAAACGGAGTCGCGTGCAACATCAAGCCTTGTTGAAAGAATTTACTTCGTCAATACGGGTATCATCACACGTTGCTCTTGAAGGTGCCTCGGCACGTCTAGGCATTCACAGCCGGGACAACAACGAAGGAAAGGACTTTGAATAACACTTCACTCTGGTCATATCTCCCCTCCCACAACGTTAAGGCAAATGATGCATAGCTTACCCCCAACTTCCACTTACACAAAAAGTACAAACAACGCTAAACCCTCGACAAGCACTACTGCTGCATCCTTACCGAAATCACGGCGAAACTGGCCGAAAATAGTTGTCTCATGTAAAACCAAAAAATTCAAAAATCAAACTGCTACAGCGCTTATTCACCAGTTGATTTGTGTGCGAGTATATAGCATGATGGAGATATTATCCACTTTTCACTAGATGATAGAATAATGCGCCATTCACCGAAACGTGGAATATCGTAATTAGTTGTTCATAAAAGTCTAAAAACTATGGGAAGAAAGGAGTGACAAAAGTGTGCATTTGTCACTCCTTTTGTGACTGTTTCGTAGTTACCAATTTCGTCTTTGTAAATAATCAAATGAATATTGGGCTCACTCACTCTATATTCCAACCAGCGAAAAAGTTAATTTGAATCACAACAAACCAGCAAACGCCCAACGAAAAAAAGCTAACATATTAATGACCTGTGCAATACAGAGAGGAATTCTGAAATTTTCTCTCAACATATCGCTTAGATTTAAGTAATAATTCACATGATTTTATCGAAATCGCTGAAAGCTTTGTATCAATGAGAGCAATACGACAATCAAAAACTTATTGAGAGCAATACTTCCGTTTTATTGTTTATGGAATATTCATTCAAATCACAAAATTGCTCATCGATGAGCTGATTTCATCGATAATCACACCTTTCTCACATGCCACTGGAGGCATGAGCGGAAAAAAATCCCTACTATATAAACAAATCGTAAACAGTTTTACTATAATTGAGGTATTCTTCGAAAACTTCACAACGTTTTTGCACACAAACAAGAATTCAATTAGTAAAATAATGAGGGGAACACTATGTGGATGACCGAATTTTTGTGCGAGCAACTGCGTAATTGTTCACTTCAGATGTGAATGTTGTTTTGTTTTATATTGTCATTTCTCAATCAATATTCGTTTTTCTCATCGGCTATCTTTAGACTTCATTCTATTTCGCCGAATTCGAACTACTTTTATATCATTCCGTTTTCCAAAAATTCAATAGTCAATAAACTTTGATTAATTAAGTGTACCTTTTTGAACGAATTAAAACGCCCAAAGGAGTATTTAAATACTTAAATACTCATCGAATAAATCATTTTGATCTAAATTCGAGTAAATTTAAGTAAATAACCCAATTAACACTTAAGTGAATATTCATTTCTAATTTGTAATATCATGAATACCATTAATAAGTACTCATCGTCTATGATTCATTGAAAGTTGTCGCATTCGCATAAAAGCGAACTGTCTATTGTGGCACTTAATAGCATTCAATTCAAATAAATCTACAGAGTGCATGCACCTTGTGAGGAACGACGAGCGAGGTAAGCAAAAATGAATTAGTAAAATCTCTGTTTTAATTAGAAACGACCTGAATGTGGATATTAAGATGTGATGAGGGGATAATTAATGGCACTAATCGTTACAAGAGAATTATGCTAGCTCTTTATTTCAAAGAGAAATGTTTATTCAAATGTTTTTGAATATACATAGTCATTCATCAATAACAATAAAATTACAATGCAATTGCACACATCGGACAATTGCGCCGTTGAAACGTGGCGCTAACCAAATCGAAAATTGTCTTCCATCAGAGATTACATATGAAAATTTGAATGAAAAAATGGAAGTTTAATCTCATGGTCGGGAGACGTGTTGATTCTATGATTAATTTTTCTTTTTTTTTTAAATTAAATGTTGCATATTTCCTCCTTTATTCCATCGTTTTACCATCAAAAGTTATTGTTTCAGCTGAAGCCCCAAATTTGAATGCTGTAAGGGATTTTCCTCTAAAACACAATCGATACGTCAAATTTTATAATACACTGAACGGGATATGTCAAATTACAGACAGAGCTAGCAGAGAGAATGGAATTCCAACTCCGTCGCAAGGTCCACCTTAGAAGTACTATGGCCGGTACTGGTCATATTCGGGCACAAAGATATCGGAAATGACCACTCTCCGGCGATGACCAGTCCAACAACCCTCCAGATACCATTTCCCACGCGTATCCAACTAATCAAAAGTATTGTGGCGTTCCTTTAAGAGAACTTACCGAATTGTTTTCAGTTGCACAAGGTTTTGAGAAGATTCTGTTTTCTGATCTGAACGAGGGAACACTTCTAAGGCTACCTCCACGACGTTTTGAAAAGGAAAAATAATTTCCCATCCGAATCACGAGTTGAAGAGAAAAATGGGCTAAAAATAGACTTACATGCCTAAGCCATTTGCGCCACCCCTTCTTCTCACTCTTTTATTGAGGAGGAGAAGGGGGGGGTATGATTTTGAAGAAGAAGGGGAGGGGAGTGATTTTGAAGGAGGGGAGGGGGAAGAAAGGATCTGCTTTCTCAAGTGACCTGCTTTAAAGTTAAAGCGCTGAAATATGCTGTCAATATCCTCTGAAAGTCAGTACTCCTGCGCAAATTCCTGAACCAATTGCCTTTACGCAATATTTATTTACTTCAATTAATCTCTCGTAATGAAATCTGATACCTTTAATTACACCTGTAAAGATTCGCTTTAGTAAGCCAAGCAGCCAGCTGGTAAAGAAATAAACTTCTCCTAACAAGTTAAGAGCAAAGCAATGTGCGGATAAGCTGAATTACGCTTCTATGCATGCAGCAATGATCAGCCAAACACAATGATAACTTTCTTCTTCGCACTTCTGCTGCGTGTCGCCTGTACTCCTCTTTGAAATCTAATCCTTAATTTTTGAAGGAAAAATGCTGGCTACAGCTACTATCAGATACCGCAGTGTAGGAAGGGGTTCATCGATTGAAATATTGCACTATTCAACGTTAGTCATCAAGGATATATATAAGGAGGCAGAGGGTTTTCCAATAATATTCATTTAGGCAGAATGAACTTGCAGAAATATATTTATCGCTTAAAATATCATGTAACCTCCAAAAATTTGATTATCCTTCGTTGCAGTTTTCCCACATTCTTTGTGCTCTTTCTAGTTTCCAGAGACGATCTTCCGCTATCACGGCCACATCCTCCTTTTTTAATTAGAAACGACCTGAATGTGGATATTAAGATGTGATGAGGGGATAATTAATGGCACTAATCGTTACAAGAGAATTATGCTAGCTCTTTATTTCAAAGAGAAATGTTTATTCAAATGTTTTTGAATATACATAGTCATTCATCAATAACAATAAAATTACAATGCAATTGCACACATCGGACAATTGCGCCGTTGAAACGTGGCGCTAACCAAATCGAAAATTGTCTTCCATCAGAGATTACATATGAAAATTTGAATGAAAAAATGGAAGTTTAATCTCATGGTCGGGAGACGTGTTGATTCTATGATTAATTTTTCTTTTTTTTTTAAATTAAATGTTGCATATTTCCTCCTTTATTCCATCGTTTTACCATCAAAAGTTATTGTTTCAGCTGAAGCCCCAAATTTGAATGCTGTAAGGGATTTTCCTCTAAAACACAATCGATACGTCAAATTTTATAATACACTGAACGGGATATGTCAAATTACAGACAGAGCTAGCAGAGAGAATGGAATTCCAACTCCGTCGCAAGGTCCACCTTAGAAGTACTATGGCCGGTACTGGTCATATTCGGGCACAAAGATATCGGAAATGACCACTCTCCGGCGATGACCAGTCCAACAACCCTCCAGATACCATTTCCCACGCGTATCCAACTAATCAAAAGTATTGTGGCGTTCCTTTAAGAGAACTTACCGAATTGTTTTCAGTTGCACAAGGTTTTGAGAAGATTCTGTTTTCTGATCTGAACGAGGGAACACTTCTAAGGCTACCTCCACGACGTTTTGAAAAGGAAAAATAATTTCCCATCCGAATCACGAGTTGAAGAGAAAAATGGGCTAAAAATAGACTTACATGCCTAAGCCATTTGCGCCACCCCTTCTTCTCACTCTTTTATTGAGGAGGAGAAGGGGGGGGTATGATTTTGAAGAAGAAGGGGAGGGGAGTGATTTTGAAGGAGGGGAGGGGGAAGAAAGGATCTGCTTTCTCAAGTGACCTGCTTTAAAGTTAAAGCGCTGAAATATGCTGTCAATATCCTCTGAAAGTCAGTACTCCTGCGCAAATTCCTGAACCAATTGCCTTTACGCAATATTTATTTACTTCAATTAATCTCTCGTAATGAAATCTGATACCTTTAATTACACCTGTAAAGATTCGCTTTAGTAAGCCAAGCAGCCAGCTGGTAAAGAAATAAACTTCTCCTAACAAGTTAAGAGCAAAGCAATGTGCGGATAAGCTGAATTACGCTTCTATGCATGCAGCAATGATCAGCCAAACACAATGATAACTTTCTTCTTCGCACTTCTGCTGCGTGTCGCCTGTACTCCTCTTTGAAATCTAATCCTTAATTTTTGAAGGAAAAATGCTGGCTACAGCTACTATCAGATACCGCAGTGCAGGAAGGGGTTCATCGATTGAAATATTGCACTATTCAACGTTAGTCATCAAGGACATATATAAGGAGGCAGAGGGTTTTCCAATAATATTCATTTAGGCAGAATGAACTTGCAGAAATATATTTATCGCTTAAAATATCATGTAACCTCCAAAAATTTGATTATCCTTCGTTGCAGTTTTCCCACATTCTTTGTGCTCTTTCTAGTTTCCAGAGACGATCTTCCGCTATCACGGCCACATCCTCCTCCTTCCCAAATCATTCGCCACTTAATCTTTCGTAATACGCGTCGACCATAAATCCAACAATTATTTGCTAGCACCTATTTGGCTTATTCTCGACTCCGATTGAGCTTCTTCAATAAATCGATTCGCGTTAAAATGTCGTCCTAAACGTCGTACCTCTATGCATACGAAGTCTATAATCCGTGCATTCATTATCTTATTTGAGGCTTTCTTCCAAATTTACAGCGAATATTCCGTTACGTCCATGACACTTTGATGAAGTTTTCACGTCGCTCACTTTCTTTTGAGTGGTTGTCTGCTCATTTATCACTTTGCGTACATCATATCTCAGCATATTTGTCAGCCTCTTACAATTTCTTCCGCTCTTCTCTTTTTCACTGTAATGTTTCGCATTCTTTACGAGTGGAGACTCTAAGGTGGCCACCAGCTTGGGCATGAAACTTCGAGTTTTAATAGCCCCACCCTCACCTCATTGACCGTCACAACATCCATTACAGCATAATGTGGCTAATACTTCAGTATACTATATCAGAATACTGGAAGAATTCTTAGAAAAGAAAGTACCAATTCGCCATTGCAAAATAACCTGGTTCTCAAAACTGTACTTAACATTTACACAAGTTGCCCAGCCCATGTTCAGTTTACCTTAGCCCTGCATTGCTTCCACTCGTTCACAACTCTGGTTCTCGAGTCCATCTTAATGAATGCTTTAAATAGATTTCACTAAGCGGAGTTTTACGCCCTATATATTGAGTGCTGTTGCCCTGATTGTTTATTCTTCATGATTGCATGCAAACTTCTATGTTATCACCTGCTTTTAACACTATAACTTATCAGTGGTGTGTAAACAACGACAGTGAGCAGTTTGTTTTATATTTGTTTACTTGCTGTCTATGATGTGTTGCGATGCGCACCTGTGAATATTGCAGCAATATAGTTTGAAGAGTGCGACGAGTTGTCGGAAAAGAAAAACGAATCTTCAAAATCAATTCAAGCAAGTTCGTCAACGTAACACTTCTTTTGCATGTGTGATTCACAACAACTCATTCACTAATAGTGATACAGCAATAGTAGTTTTTATTTGTATATGAATTGCTCTCGAACACTGCGGTAAAAAAAAAAAAACAAATAAAAAATATACATAAATAACATCACTCGATGTGTATATATGCACAATATTACAAAGCAAAAGTATTACAACGAATGAAGTGAGCAGCTAAACAAAGTATATCAGCACAGAGTGCTCGATGATGGAGACATCTCGAATATGTGTTAATGCAGGTAGTTCGAGAGGCGCTCGTAATGTTGGCCCCTCGCTGCGTGTTTACTGCTGAAGTGTTCTCAAATTGAATCGTTTCTCAAAAAGATTTGTTTCCGCGAGCCCTTTTGGTGCTCGTTTTGATCATGCGCTATGTTCGTTGGATCTGCGTGAAATTCGCATGAGTAATTAAGAGAAAGAGAGTCGGCTAAAAGAGTATGCGGCAGATGTGTTAATGGATGAGAGAGTATAGTGAAGAGGTGTTGCACAATAATCAACGAGAGCATAAAGGAGAGTTGCGCGAAAGAAATTTGTCGGTGGTGGGCAAACGAATAAAGTCGATGTGGCGTCGCTAGAGAAGCAGCAGTGTCGATGCTTGCACCGAAGCCATTGTTTTTGAATCAATTAGCATTCAAAGAACGCGCCACTGCCTGCAATACACCCTGCGGCTCTTATCGCGAAGTGTTTTTTCACTGCATTACTCAACGGGCTTATTGACGCATGCAACCTTAACTTTGCTTGTGACACCTCGTCGTTCTCGTCGGATAATATACCCCAAATGTCATTTATCGAATCGGTTGCATCGATATTCGGTCGAATTGACCGGGTCGCAAACGTCGCGTTCCTTCGATTCGACGTGCAAGTTGCAAAAAAGATATCGCTTTTAAGTAAAACAAGAAATGCGATTGTTTGCCTTTTCTCGCCTCTCTCGCATTCCGCATTGGCCACTTAGAGAATGCGTGCAGACAGCGAAAGTGCGTCAGGTTTCGTGATAAGACGTGTGATGGTGGTGAGCATTTCGCGGCAGCACTTTCAGAGGGAAACAGAGAGAGCGACGGAGCGAGAGAGAGAAGCGTTGTCGTCCATTTGAATCGATCAAAAGTCGGCGAGCAGCACACCAATGCGATTATCTTCCTATGTGTTATGAGTGGATGATCGATTGTCGCACGCGGCACGATATCGTGCGCGCCATTTCGCCGTGTTTAGCTTCTTCTCTTAATCGGTCTTCTATATGTGCTTGTTAGTTTGGTTGTTGTGTTGCTGCGATTACTCATTTAATTTGCCTTTTTTTCGGTTATTCATTCAACAAGTGGCCATCGTTGTTGGTGCCGAATTGGTTTGGCTATTTGCCACTGTGATGTTTCACCATTGTTTTTGAAGTGTTCACCACTCTAGGCTTGAATTGTAGCACAACCATTTCAGGTGCGATATGAGAGTTCACACTTAAATGAGGCAACAACACTCAATACAACGACAACGACCACTTGCCCGACAGGTTGTGCGCACGCGTGCACGCACCCCTCTGTGACATAGAGAACGCGCGCTCTCCCGCAAATCGTTTATATGTTCTATTTTCCTTGGCGACCGCACGCTTGATCATAGCGCGGACGCGTGTTTATTGTCAATGTTATCAACGAATAGTGCATGAAGTTGGCTGTTTTGCAGAGATCGAGTTCACAATGAAGTGCAGTGTTGAGTGATGAGTTTCGAAGCTGTACCCTGCATGTTTCGGAGTACGGCCAACGATGGCAACAGCTCTTCGTATATTGGGCTCCTCATTCGACCTTCCGGCTCCGGATCTGCCCCTCAAGTGAGCATCTCACTGCATTATCTATCTACTATTGACACCTTTGAAAGTTGGCGTCATTTATCAAAGCTTGTCTCGAGGTGTGAAACAATCTCCCATATTGAGTTGTCGTCTCGTTGCAAATGATACAACTCTTCCATCTAATCAAAACGTTATGATCTTCAGCTGAAGCATTTCTGGCTAGGTGAAAGAAGTGACGAAGTGTTTTGCTGAAAATTACAATGGACCGCAGCAGCTTGATAAGTAAACAAAAGGCTGAAGTGGTGAAACGTACCTACATCTATCAGAACGCAGTTTAAATATTTTTGTTTTGAGTGTTTGATCTCATTTCGAGGTCAAATTTATATCTCTCTCATCTAAGATCAGTTCATGTTGATGTCGAAAAAACTACTGTATTGCACGGAAGTGCGCATTTTGCAAACAAATGTCGTAATCTTTGAACGGGCCGAAGGGGTGATCTTTATCAACAAGAGGAAGACCTTAACTACTTTGTAAAGCTTACAGTTGAAAGCGATTCTGGAAACGCATTCCAGACCTATCTGAAATTAGTGTTGTTTGGTGTGAATCGCGTTGAAATGCAATCGTTGTTAGCACTTAATCGTTTTTATTTCACTTTAAAAGTAGAATCCATCAAGTGCAATAACATTGCTCATATCTGATTTCTGGTTGTTACCGTCATTGCCGTTGACTGAGTAATATGTTGAGGTGGAAAACTTTGAACTCATTACTCATACTTAATCAGTGCTTGCAATCGAGTAATTGAGTGATAAGCGGTATGATTGCAGTTATCAGTACAATCATATGATTTCGATTTTTAATTATGAAACTTTTTGACTAACATTTTAGGTTTACGAAATTGTACGTTGAAATTCAATAAGTGGTGATGGCTTTTTTAATTTATGATATATAGTACTGCTATGTAAATATGATCGGGGGGGGAGGGGGTGGGGTTATGGAAGATTGAATGATAGTGTGGATATATCGTTGCTCTTTAGAGCAACGATACGTTAGTTTCAAATTTTCATATTGCAAGACGCCATTGGAGCACTATAAAACAAAAAAAAAAAACAAAACATTTCTTTTATATGATAATGCCACATTCGCTTTCCTTGGAGGCTTTCATAGAGGAGTATGAACTAAGTAGAGGCATTACGCAACCTCAACAAGTTCGATCGACTACCTTTTTTTGCATCTTAAACGTATTTTAAATGCTCCACTTTCGGCCGTTTTGTCCGTTTTTTGCCTATTTGTCTGATTGCAATCGCGTTTTCTTCTGTTATTGCCTGTAGTCTTCAACTCACAACATTTCGGCATATAGACACTGAGTTATGGGAGTAAATTGGTAAAAGAATTTTTTTCTGCTGATACTACTGATCACGTTTGCAAAGTTTTTTCCTTTTTTTCAAGGGTACTTTAATAATGATAAGTCATTTTGCAAGCATATTTGAAGTTTTTGAAATAGTGTTTGTTATCGGTTGAGGTGTAAAGTGCGCTTATATCATTTTTTCGTTTTCCGTGGCTTCACCTTGGCGCATTTTTTTTTTCTGTAATTTAAATGCTCTGAAATGATATAAACGACGATGATGGACTAGTGATGCATGCTTTCCCAAATGCATTTTATTTTGTTCAACGAAGAAGAATGAGTGCACACCTCACTATTGATATCAGTTTCATTTAATATTGGTTCCTTTTCCAACAAATAGACACTGCTTGTTGCATAAGTAGGAGAAGCGCTCATATCATTGATGAAACGACAGTATATCTGTTTTGTAACCAAGTCTTCTAACAGTGAATTGTTGGTGGGAATGAGGAAGGAGGAGATGATTACAGCGAAACTGGAATTGGGATATTCAAAACGATGGGAGTATTGTTCAGGGAGCGGGCACTACGGTGAATGCGGCAGTTGTTGGTGGTACACCTAATGGACCAAAGTCGCTGCATGTAGTTCCGTCGTCTTTGAAGGCTAATGCTCCAAGTCAGGCTCCAAAAGTGGTTGTGCCTGCTGGGGTTCAGTTGCGACTGCAGCCGGCCGTATGTGCGACTCCGCAGTGCAACGATGCATGGATTCATACGACGGCTCGTCCCGCCGTCAACACGACGTTTGATTCTCCTTCGCCATCTCAGGTTCGCCTATTTGAGCCGTCTTTATCAACGCTTTCTCTTCTTATTATTGTAATTCTTCTTTGCAATGCTTCTTAACCAGATATTAAGAGGTATTATGCGACTGAGCAAAAAAGTCGCATTTTTAAGGGTGTGAGGTGAATGTGTGAAAAAAGATGCTAAATGAGATGATCTGTATATGAAGTGGGGGAGCGTAATACTTCTTATCGATTTGTATTAACACTTCAAATAACGTCAATTTGTCTTTGACACTTTCCAAAAAAAAAAAAAAATTTATGAGGGTGTAAAATTGGCATTGTTGCTGAGTCTGACACCGAGTTATTTGTTTGCCAAGTTTGTTTGCCTGTGTATTGTAACTGAAATATCCTCTTTATTGACATCCCATTTAGCAACTTTCTTTTTTTCAAGTGATAAACCCCTGTTGAAAAGTCACTTCATTCTGGTGGGATTGTTCGTCGTTAAGGTGGTTGATGATAACTGCAAGGTGCGCCAAGTAAGACGTGAAGCGTCTCCCGATGTTGTTTTCTCTGTCAATAAAGCACACTTTATTGTATATTGCTACACTCTGCTGTAATACGTTGTAGTTGAAGTCTTCGTTCATTCTGATAATCTTTGAAAGGGAATTTTTGTAAAATGTGGTTGAAACTGCAACTAATGATGGTTGTTGTGTATTAAGTAAAATCTAAATTCGATTCCCTCTTTTGATAGTTGAGTGGTTGCAAGGTACAAAGCTGGTATTGCTTTGGGCCAATAGAGCACTTCTTTCAACTGTGGACTAGGTTTGCCTTCATATGGCGCTTTCCGGGTGAACGTATCAATTCATTTAACAGGGATACTGATAGGCATAACGTAGTGAGTTTGCCTTTGCCCGGCCAGTAAGCAGTTATATTAACTATATGTTAGCACGTATCATACCATTGTTGAAGTAGCTGAGCTAACACTGTTTACTCATATGTATGAGGTGCAGTTCATGGCGCGCCTTGAAGTAGCCCTTTCTCATCCATTCTCTATTTAGGCCCAGGTTAGTGAAAATTCGTTAAAAATGACGGCATTAAGTGATAATTGTGCAACTTTTTTCGTCGAAGGAGTTGTATGAAAATGCACGATATAGCAGTTTGAAGCATTGCTTTGAGCAACTTTGGTGTATTATTTTTGTTCAATAGTGGTCTGCTGCATGGCTGTTTGATCATATATGAAATGATTATATCTGATGAAAAACAATTGTTCACTTTCTTTTAGAAAGTAATTTTTCGCATCCGAAAGATACAGCCCAAAGACCCAAAGATCGCTGCAGCAGTCGAAAGACCACATACTTCCTGCCTCTGAGTTTAAGCCATAAGTGCAGTTAATGAATCGCTTAGCTTTTCTGGCCTGTCATCGCTCCGGCGTATTAGTTCGACCCAGAAAATGCGTTATTTTCGTCGATCAGCATTTCAAGCAATATCCATTCCCTTCTTCATGGGGCGAAAAAAATGTTTAGAGGTTAGGAACAACGAACGAATGCGGTTCATTTTTTGTTTTGTTATTGTCAAATTCCAACCGCAGCGAATATTTTTGGTCGAGTAGTACATAAGGCTTTAGCTGGATGGTGCTGTTAAGGATCGCTTGCGAGATCTTTCCGCTATCGCCATTCCTTTCTTCCAGCGTAATTACCAAAACAAGTGATCCGTACGTTATTGTTGTGTGTCAGGTAATAATTGCAATGAAGGTGTCTTTGGACACATGTTAACTCGAATAGTGCATAAGCGTTCGCATTTCCGAAATACCTGCGTACCGTTTTGCAGTGTATAAATGTTGAGCTGTCTAGGGAGAGAGTATCGTAGTCATCGAAACATGCTCAGAATGGAACCCACCAAGGGGATGAGCAAAAGGTCACAAAGCGCTCCCCGAAATTGTTAATAGAATACGAAAGGAGGAAAAAAGTACCACAGGAGTTTCGAATCGTATAGCGCTTCTGAGTTAGTATATGATGAATCACAAATTTGCTAATACCTTATCGGCAAAGTTATTTTTCTCGTGCGTCTTTAGATGATCATGTGAAGCCTCATATTTTTTCATTGATGGTCACTGATGGTCTAAATTTAGTAGAGTGTACGCGGATTTAACGTCTTATATAGACTGTTGTACCCATTCGTCGTTATATTTTCTATTCATCTGAAATACAGTGTGGAACAATTAAAAAATGCAGATAACTGCAGAGGCATCATTTCATATCAAAATTTAATACTGATCGTTGCCATCTAGTGATTAATTTTGGGGAACTGGACCTATGTAGGATTATTTACATCTAAATGAGATAACGATGGATTCATCGTGCATCATCATTCCATCTGCTTTTGTCTTATTGCTAAGCGGGAGTTATTTGCAGGTTGTACCTCAGATGAATGTGGGTGATTCGTATGAGTGTTCGGTGCCGTGCGCAAGTTCTGGTTCATTCTTCCCTCCCATATCGTCGATAACACAGAACCTCTCTTCTGCCAAGTCTGAAATCGATTTACTTCAGGTAATTGCGGTGGTGAATTGTATAACCATATTTACAACTTACTTCAAATTGGAATGTCGCTTGCTTATTGCGAGGACACTACATGTTGCAGGGATTCTCCCACTGGAAACTGATGGTAGAATACGGTCTGCGTGAGATGCGATTATGGGAGATCTTTTGAATGCGATGGGAGGGGAGTGGGGGAAAGTGGGTAAAATAAAAGAGATGAGGGAGGAGAGCTACAAAATTGGCGAAGAATTGCCCGAAACTACTTTAATATGTATTGATTATTTTCTATGTGCTGTATAAGTTGCATCGTATCTGGATCTTTAACTATGCGTTATGAGTTGTCCTCGTTTTCCATTCCCTTCTAAATAACGCAGGGTGATTGGTACCGTAACTTTATAGTGGATTTACCTCGTTTCTCTGATTTTGCCTTAGCAGATCGCAGCATCAACAATGTCATCAAGTCATCGACAGTGAATCTCTGTTGAGACGGGCATTGCTTATACTGCGGCTGACATATCAATGAAGGAGGGCGACACGGAGTAGCTTTACAGAGAATAGAGTCTCTCTCTATTATTTTCCTCACTGACAAAATTGCGATAGGTTGTCCCTTCAATTTTCTCTCCTCCTCCTTCCTCGAAAGACGGAATATGGACGTCGGTTTTGTATGGTCGGCTGACTGCCTAATGTTTACAAAACGCCTCAACACATTTGTAAGCAAAATGTTCCTAATTATGAAATGTTTTCATTCTCGATAGTTACATAGACATCTAGCGAAGCAATTGAGGTGAATTGTTTTGACGGTGATGAGGTGAAGAGGCTTTATTGAAACCGTGGGAGAGGTAGTTTGTTTTTCGCCGTTAAGGTGAGGTGAGCATAGAAGAGCTTAGCAGCCTTAGTTATCTAAAGCATTTACTGCTTTACGACATGTCTAGGCCTTCATACGTTACGTTATTTATGCATAGGTCATGGCTGTAGGATTCCTACACCCATCTTTTGTAACGATTGTGATGTTCTGTACGTAATTTCTTGAAAAAGTTGATTGCAGGAAATCTCTTCTGTTGAGATGAATGTAATGCGCAATCAGAAGATGACTGCTACAAGTGGTGATTACTCGCACAACACAACGCCTCAGCGATACCACACCAATACGATACAGAATATTTATTCTACACAGACTCAGGTTTGCTGCTGTTTTGAACTATTCTCCGATATTTCTAGCAGGGGAGGGGGAGAGATCTGTAGAGAGACGGAAGCCGTAGAGCCTGCAGAGATCACTATTAGGCTGTTATTTGTTTGGCAGAATCTCTTTTGATAACATCTGCGCAAATTTCGTTGGTAAATTCGCTAATATTTCTGTATGCATGTTGAACCACATTTCTATTGTTCATTATTTTTCATTTTTTATTGTTTCTCTTTCATTCTGTACAGTTTTTCTTCGTTTTTTGCTTTATTTAACTGTTGTGCCTTTTGAGAATTTTTTGAAAGGTAGTTTGATTAAGATGCTTTCCTAATATTGCATAGGCAGATGAAATGGGTTCGTGCAACACCTGCTTAGCAGTAAGCAGTGGGAACCGAAAATACGAGCGTGCATATGCTTGTGCAAAGGTACAGGCAGAAATACGAACTGAGGTCGAAGTGCTGTCATGAGTGATGCTGGTGCATTTGGTTAGAGATTCTATTATAGGCGGAAATACAGGTGGGACGAATGCCGTCGTGCAGATACCAGAGTGGATATAATGGTGCTAACGACTGCTCAGCAACTCCCGATAGTGGAATTCAGAGTATTGCTGGCTCACCTCCCTCAAGTGGACCTTTCACTCCTCCAATGCGTTCCCCCGCGCCTTGCATAACACTTGTTCGTTTTATTTCATTGCCTCGAGAACATCTTGAACTACTTGCGAATAGAACTGCCATTGTCAGTCATACTTTCTTCGAAGGCCTAGTTTTTAATGGATGTTGTATAAGTTGTTCCAGTTTTTAAAAAAGACGAGTTGACTGATCAGGCGGTGAATATGGCAACGTTGAGTTGCCAAATCCTCTTCAAGTTGATCTGGTAAGCAAAACAGGTCGCTTCTCTGCGTTCATTATTGAATGCAAGCAGCAGTGTGTGAAAATGTTTTGAGGAAGAGATGGGGGGAGGGGGGAGGAGGAGGAGGGGAGTTCAAGCTTTAAAGATACTGGAGTAATTTTAGATTGGTGAAGGCAGTAGGCAACGTTGTTTATTCATGCCAGTGACAGAATGCTTCGGGATGCATATATTGCTTTTCCTTTCGTGTTTTCATTCCTGTCCTTTTCTCTGAAATGCTTAAGATGACATGGGAGGATTTATATGTAAAGTCCACTTCTTCAAATACTACTGAAGGCGTCAGTGGCCGAAGTGAATTTTGTCTAATGGACTGTGGAAGGCATGAATTGCGAAGTGTTTTAGGCATCAAATGACGTGATTGATACGGCGAGCCGACCATCGGCGAGTGTAGACGATTTCTCGGACATGCCTCGTCTGATCCCCTTTCATCAGATGGAAGAAGCCAGTTCACCGTTTGAAGAAGCGCCACAAATGGAGAATCTGCCGAAGACGAACAAATGTAGTGAACAAATGACAGCATCGCAAAGTGTTGATGATGTGCCGAAGATCGCGATCACACCGGCGATGAACGTGAATGAACTCGTCGAGCAGATTATCTCGCATATGGATGCTGAACAGAGAAAGCAGTTTGCTACAGTTATCAAATCAAAAGTTGAAACATGCGAAGAGGTGGAACGGACAGAACCCTTGCAACGTGCAGATAGCGCCACAGACGATCACCACACAGCTGGTGGCGAAGCAACGTCCAAAGAGAACAGAAGGAGCGGTAGCAGAAGACGCGGTCACGCCGATTCATCGAATGAGCGTCGTGAATGTTCACAACAAGATACATCCAGCCAAGAAGGAAGTCATCGCACCGAACACAACGAGCAGCGTGAGGTAGAGAAGCACTTGAGTAAAGGTAGTGACGAAGTGCGAAAGCGCAAACGGCACTTACGAGATGGAGTTGAACGAGTGAAGAAGAGCGAGACACCAGTGAGAAGCGAACAGACTGCTTTCAAGAAGGAAAGAGCACGTTCTGAAAAACCATTCAACGGGAATAGCTCAAAACGGGACGGAAAAGACCTACTCACCGAAGGCGAGTTGTGTAAGGAAAAACGACGATGGGCGCATAGTGAAGATGGAAGGAAATTACAGACAGATGTGGAAGGGAAACCGGCTGGAGGGGAGAACAAGGAGGAGAAGGAGGACCATGATCGGCTGAAGAGAAAAGAGGAACAGGAGGCTTGGGAGCGAATACACAGGTTGGAAGGAGAAGAGATCGGAGAACGAGTGAAAAGAAAGGAGGAAGGTGTTAGAGAAGAATTGAAGAGCACAGAGGAAGAAGAACTCAGGGAGCAGCTGAATGAAAGAGAGGAGGAAGAGGCCAGGGAACGGCTAAGAGCGTACCGTATTGGTGTTAAGCGAAAGCTCAACGAGCAACTCAAATCGGTTATCGAAAGAGTCGAGAAGCAGTTGTCAAATCTGGAACTAAACCTTGGTCCCCGTATGCACTGGAACATGCCCTGGTACAGGCTTAACTGGAAGGATGTGGCTCAAAGGTTGCTGCTTTATCTTTTTTTCTTGTTCACTCTTCCCACTTTTCATTGATTATAGGAATAGTTTCCTTTATATGTGGGGGATCAAAATTAATTCATAAAATATATTTGTTTAGCAGTGATGTAAGTATTCATAGGAAGTGAGGTATTGTATGCGGCATCAAAATAAGGAAGGCATATTTTCCTTCCATTGCCACTGTCTGATTATATTTATGTTTGCTAATCTCGAATCTACTTCTGTATGCATGGAATGGCGATCTTCCGGCATAAAAAAAAGGAACGTGCTCTTCAAAGAAAAACATCACAGAAATCAATTTATAGTAGATATTTCCAGCTCCTCTGAAGTATAAGGTTTAAAATATTGTATTTAGAATAGTCGAAAGGGATCGATTGGAAAAATTAGCCAAGGAGAAGGACGTTGTGACGAAGAAGACGACTGCGAGGAAGAAGCTGAGAAAGTTGGCTGTTCGGCGATCCGAGAGCTCATTTCTCGAGTAATGTGGTTTTCACTATTTTTTATTCGAGTATATTTCTTGTTAACGGGACTTAGTGTGTACAGAATCAGCACCCCCTCAATTCTTGAGTTGGTTCCCCGTCTCCGATCCTTTTTATCGGTATCCATCCTAAAATAATCGTTCCTGCCCTTTCCTATCAAGCCCTTTCTTTTATTTAAAGACGAATGCCTATTTTGTCATTTGAAAGCTTGATAAGAGCGTTTGTTGAACCGTCAGCAGGTGATTTTATTTTTACGATCATTTTCCTAGCGAATAATAAGAAAGCGTTTTGCATGCATGTTGATAATAAACCGCGTCCGTCAAAAATGCTTTCACCGTCACATCCCGTAGCAATTTGTAGCCTAACGAAGCTATGAATGACGTTTGTGGAATATAATTGGTTTTTCTTTGAGCACGTTTGGCCCGTGAGTACTCAGGAGTGTCCATGAGTATGATTTTTTCGTTTAATGTATCCGATTCTATTGAGCATTCTTGGCACTCTTTTAAATCAGTACTTCGTATCAATTCTTGCTTCTTTCCTTATATTCCTTGTTCCTTTCTTTATGCGCTTAATTGCTTCGTCAGGGATTCATAGTTTCGTATTAGTTGCTGTGCGATCGCTTGTAAGTAGGCTACGACCAGACTGCTTGGCTCCGTCTTACTGAGCCACTTCGCCCAGCACCTTCGTTGAGACGAGGGGGGTGGAGTAACTCCCTGCCGTCCTCCTAAGCGAAACAAATGTGAATCGATTCGTTAGCATTCTAGGGTCAGGAGACGAGACAAAGTTCTAACGTTCCTGAGCGGAAGCGCGCATATTGAAGTCATAGAACTGAAGGCTGTAGCAATAGATTTCGGTTCACATTGAGGGGAGTTTTTCGGCAAGCTCGCTTATGGAGAAGTGATGGGCACTTAATGCCGTCATAAAAGAAAAGTGCATTGTTTGGTTTGAACTCTAAACTCGTTTTTTTTTGGTTATTTATGTTGTAGTTGGTGTGAATGATGAGGCTGCAAAAACAGTAATGTGCATCATCTTTATTCACTTTCAGACAGTCGACCTCTGACAAACATCATTCCGCTGCAAAAAGCTATATTAAGATAAAACACAGTAAGTGTTTTGTTGCATCTCGGTAGCCGTTTCTTTTATTTTTCTTCGCTTGTAAGACAATCTCTCAACGCCATTTCTTTTTATCTTTGCTCGTAAGGAGAGTTCTCTACGGAGTAATCTAGCCAAAAAACGGTCGTTCTTGGAGTGTTTTCCAAAATTTCACGAGGTTACGTCATCTACTGAGTATCACTTCTCGACTTAAATGAGTGCTTGTTTACAGATGTTATTGTCGACGCCTATCCCCGAATCGAGCAACTGCAGTGCTCTTGTCAAAAGGGTTCATGCGGCGAGTCTGATGAGTGTCTCAATAGGTTTACCTTTTTTATTATATCTAACGTTTACTGCTGTGACCTTGCACACTATCAGTTCTCTTGGGGGCATTAGTTGTGGCCGCCTACTTCTCTCGTATTATCAGTCCCACTAAGCACATAGTTATTCCTTTAGTAAACGAGGCATTCTCATTAGGTTTGCTCATTAATTTCCGCCTGTGGATTTACTTATAAAAATCTTATCTCTCACTTTGCGCTACTTCCTATGTCACTAGATTTACATTGGTGAGCAATAGTTGTTTTGCATGGAAAAGTTAATGATTTGTTGGCTATTGTATCTGAGCACTGCATTAATATCTGCAATTGCTCATTGAACGCGTAATTCCTAAGCATTTGCTCTGTTTAACTTTAGATGCCCAATTTGTAGCATATTTTCCATCCTCATTCCCAACGTGTTTGAAGAGTTTGAAGCTCACATTTAACAGAAGTTATGAATATTGCAAAAATTTTTGCGCACTGTAGCATAGTGATGCGAAAATGATAACACATTGTAGTATTTGCGGCTTACAGTAATAGCAGTGACAATATTTGCAGCCTAAAATTTTGCATTAGGAAAGAGGTGCAATTTTATGGGTTGCAGAATGGTGCAAATGGAGTGCACTAACAGTTGCGGTCGTGGTGTGCACTGCTCCAATAAAAGGATCTTTAGACGCGAATGCGTGGACAAGCTGAGCTTGTTTGAGACTACCAACGGGCGCGGGCTGGGCGTGCGCACGGATGTACCTCTTCAGAAAGGACAGGTGAGCAGCTGTTATACAATTCCATGTTTAGGACGGGTGTACACCTTCATCTGCCTTTGATGGTTATATTCACATGGTCTTACTACTGATTTTTGCGTTGGCAGCATTACAAATATGAAAGCCTTCTAGAGCATTCTTTGCATAGGGGAAAGGGGGAACAGCAGTGAGGCAGTGAGGATTGAGAGAGCGTGGGAGTTGCTTTTCGGAGGACTTTATTTTGACGCATTCGATGCGATTGTGCTTTTCTTTGACAGGACCCACTCGTAATTTGTATTTTTTGTCGTATTGTGGTGGTGCTGAGGATCTCTATATTGGAGGGAAGGGGATTATAATTCGGAATGTGGAATAAGCCGCTGGTTGTTTTCAAAAAGGGAAATGTATCTTTTTATTTTGAAACTAACGCATGGAAGTTAGATTTTACATGATTTATATTGTGCTTTACTATTATTATTTCCTGTTTATGAACACTAAACAGGTTTTTGAGCATAAATACGTGTCAAGTATCTCACCCTCTCCCCACTCTTTCTTTCATGTCGTTGAATAGAGTAAATTTTCGTGCGGTGTATCTAACCATACTCTTTGTTGAGACGGTTGTTACTATGTAGATCGCCTTAATTTTGTCTTCCCTTGTCTTCTGTTTTTTTTTTTTCCATTGGAAATAGGAAGGTGATGAGGGTTTGCTTCAATTATGCTTTCAAACGCAGATTATTGATGATTTAAGCTGTTATTGCTTGGCTGCGCATGTGTGTCCTTCACATGTCACGTCATCGATCATTCAGCTTTCTCGTATAGCGCTTTTCTTATTTTGTCGCCAATCCTAGTTTTATATATTTATTGCCTAGTGCGCGTTCACCACCACATTTAATTATATTAACTGTTGCATTTTGACTGGTCGGTTTCTGTAGCGATCACTGTTCACGATTGTCGTATTGGAAACAAAAAATGCACGGAGTGATAACGATTTCAGATCTTATAACCTTCTTTGAAAACTTTTGAATTCGATCCCTTCCATCAGCACAATCTCTTGTAGAGACGGTAATTTCCACGGCTCCGTACATCTCAAATTCAATGCCTCTTCAAGTACTGCAGGTAAGAGTTTGCCAGCCCCTATCCCCTGGTGGGCTACATCGTCGCTTGCTCCAGTACGCATACGTATATGCAAACATGCATTTCATATTTGCATGTATGCATTTTATGCTATTGCTCATAAACGTTGCTGTAGTTGTGTATGCGTTATATGCTGCTTCTGAAGTGCTTCAAATTCCTATAAGAATATCACCTATTCAATAAAATTGCATTCCTCATGTTTTTGGAAGTTTTTAAGTTTGGAAGTTATGCAAAAGCTCATTAAATTTGTGGATCTTGGAAATGGTTTCAAAAAGTGCAATATTTAAATGAGGTGCAGAAACAATGCGATAAGTTCTAAACTAGTAGTTCTCACATTGCAACCACGAATGTGGCGCTTTGAACGAGTTGGAGTAAGTTAGAGCTTCGCTCACCTTTGATGGGAATAGCGAATGCTGTCACTTCATTCGCTATTTTTAACGAACTTCTTTTTTGTAACGGACCGTGACTGAGTATGTAGATTGTGGAGGAAGTCTAACGCTTTGACTCCTACGGGCATAAAGATGAGCGGGATTTTTAAATTGAGTTTCGCGAGGTGAGGGGCGGGAGGGTGGGAGGATGCAGTGCCAAAACGCTCTCTCAATTTAAAAACTGTATCATTGTGGTATTATGCGAGCAACTTTTGAATAAGTACATTTTGAGGTTTTTTTTCTCTGCCTCGTTATTTAAAGGTTTTCCCGCAGTTCATCTTTCCTTTCAAAATAATGGGAATGGCGCTCTGTCTTACTTTCAGCTCATCGCGTTTGATTTCATTCAGCAGACTTTCCAGGTTAAACGGTGTTATATGTGTCAGCTGAAAGAAACGATCAACACTTCAAGTTGAAGTGCTCGCTGAACCATTCCACGTTGTACTTTTCATCTGTTGTGGATGTTTTGCAGTTTGTGTGCGAATATGTCGGTGAAGTAGTCTCGATGGAAACGTTCGACGCACGCAACGCGCACTCTTATCGTGCCTTCAGAAACCATTACGCGCTGAATCTGTGTCCCGGTTACGTCATTGACGCCTACCAAAAGGGCAACATAGCACGCTTTGTAAACCACTCCTGTGTGCCGAACTGCGAAATGCAGCGATGGTTAGTTCTACTGTGCTGGCTTATACAGATCTGTCTGGTGGTACCTCACAAAAACTGAACATCAAGAAACTTATTTTTATAGTATGCGGCGGTGTGAATCGGAGCTGCTTTGCTGTGGGACTTGTGTTGCTAATTCTGCAAGTTCGATACGGAAGTTTAAATCTGGTGATGACCTGCAGTCGCGAGGTGATTTTGCAGGTCGGTGAATGGTCAGCATCGAATCGGATTATTCGCGTTACGAGTGGTCGCTAAAGGCGAAGAGCTGACGTACGACTACAACTGGGACTCGTTCGACTTCTATGGTGTGACTCCATGCTCGTGCGGTGTGCCGAATTGTCGGGGTTTTCTCAATAAGAACGTACTTATGAACGCAAAGGAGAAGGAATTAGCACGTAGCAGTGGTGTGTTGCTTCTTCGCAATGTGCGAAAATCGGCTAAGCGAAAAATGGCCGCTGCACGCTCTGGTGAGAGATTTATTTATCAGCTGTCTGCTGGTGTCTTTTTCCCACAAGCGATGCCATGTCTCACTTCCTTAAAATTTTCCTTAAGCTATATCTGTTACAGAATTTTCGGTTTTACGTTACATAAGTGAAGTGGGTGGACCGTTTTTATGCGTTTTATTGCAGAATATCCTATTTTATCCGAGGATCACCTTAAAGTTTTTCAAGCTAATGGCAAGGGCTAACGTTGTTGAGGTAGCATTGATAGCAATGTGAAGATATTTTCTGAGAAGGTCATTTTGTTTTCCTTCGGGCTTATTAGGCTACGATTGTTACATAGTTCGGTTTCATTTTTATCTTTGCGCTTGCTGGTTGCAACATTACCGTTATCTGCATATCGCTAACTCGAGCGACCATTGTCTATGAGGAATGCGATAGTCGTGTGAGATAAAAGACCCCACATGCGGTGGCTGCAAAACCCTTGCCGCTCTCATGGTCGCGAAATGTTAACGAATAGGAGGTCTTTGAGGTCTTTCATGATTGTTAGGTTCACATGGTGCGCTTGAAACGTTTTTTATGAATGAGTTTCATTCGTCTGCTTTTTTTTTCAAGTGGGGATTTAATTTTGAAATGCTTCATAATGGATGTTTCAGCTCTAAAACAGGTATGTTTGAGTAAGAGAGAGAATATAGAGAAATAACGATATATGGCGCCCATCGCCATCAGTGAGTGTAGGTATTGTTTGAACGTCATATGCATCGGGATGGTGGTCTGATAAGGCTTTTATATCGATGCTCTAAAGTTTGAGGAGTTTGTTATATGCCATCTGCAGATAATAAAACCTCGAAACCATGCGTATCATATCGGAGGACACTTCGTAACTTCGCTGACGATATGCTTTCGGCGTTTGACGATCGCGAGCTGATGTCAAGGAAACAGTTCAAGCAGATGAGGAAGGGCATCGATGAAGTGTTGCATCAGTCCACTGCATCACTGTTTTTCGGTAGTGCACTACATTCGGTCGAGAGCCATTTCATTGAGGCGTTTGGTGCATACAAAAAGCGTCAACCAGATCGAAAGAAAGTACATGCGTTGAAAACTCGCTTGGATGACATAAGGGAAGATCACAAAGAGCGATTGCGAAAGTTTGGCGAATTGCCAAGCCACTTCGAGGAGCAGTTGTCGAGTAAGCAGAGGTCAAAAGGCACGTCACACCGTATTATAAGTGCAACCGCCGACCTATCATATTTGGAATCGGAGGTTTGTTGTTTCTAAACGTTTGCGATAGGCTTTGTTTTTTAGGCTCAGCGAAACCTTGTAATCATGCCATTTTTTAGAGTGGATTCCTATGTTAAATGGTTGGTAACTACTGATTTTCATTTTGGGGTTGCTTAGTTTATTTGAAAAACTCGATAAGTTTATGAGCATTTTTGTTGTAAGGGCGTTGCGAGTGATTTTTATGAAGTCAAAAATTCACTTCGGATCGAGATTTTGATTAGAGAGCGAGGTGGTTAGGGTTGCTCCTTCCAAAGATCGGCTGGAAAAGACTTTGGCTGAACAGCTGGAAGTATCTTTTGCTCTCGCTGAGTGCTAAGTTTGTGAACTGAATATATATTAGGAAAAGTAAGGGAGTTGTTTGTAACCAAGCTTTTGCTGAAATGGTTTTTTAGTTGTCATTGACTATAGCAGTGTTCCTACATCTGAAGTACTTGAAGAAGTTGAGCCTAATCCGCAGAATTTTTGTTGTTCAACGTTGCCAATTTCGTCGTTTTACTTAGGAGCAGTGTTGCTCACTTTTAAACGAGAAGTTCAGTTGAAAATTAAAGGTGGCTGTTGGTTCATACGACACTGACTGTCTCACTCACCTCGGGCCAGCAGACACGGACTCGGATTGTGTGCGATGCATATGCGGCATTACCGACGACGATGGTTCGATGGTTCAGTGCGACACCTGCCACTTCTGGTTGCACGAGGAATGCGTCGTTGTGAAACATGGCGTTGTACGTACACATTTTGCTGTCCATTCGGGTTCTGTTATAGCGGCCGTTCATTCGTAGTTTTCCACGGTTTAAGTTCGGCACAGTAACTTGTCCTTTTTCTTTCATTATTAATGATAAATCTTTTAGCCTAGACAACGTTGCTGTTGAGATACGAAGTTGAAAGCAAGTTAATTGTCCCAAATAGTTTTCCTTAATTGTCGCAAGCAATCGGCTTAAAATCGAGGTGTATACTAGGGATTGTTTGCTTAGTAGTTCATGTGATACGAGATTAGGCACTTGAAGAAATAAATAGCATGAAGCGCTCATTTCAGGAATTTAAATGCGAGATCTGTCACATAAAAACAACGCGAACTCCTGCAGTAGACATCGTTCTACGTTTGCAACCACACATCAGATTCAGGAGGTGTGTCTATTACCGCACGTTGGTCAACGTGCACAACATCCAAGTCCGCATCAATGAAACAGTTTATTTGCAAAAGCTCGCCACTGATGACGTATGTTTCTTTAGTGCTTTTGGATTACTTTCTTAGCCGCCTTCTTGTTTTTGGAAAGTTGTGGTTCACCGTTTTCTCAGAAATCTGTGCTGCATTAACTGATAAATTCCGAGAGATTCCTCTGCATATCAAATCGATTTCAATGATGTGATAACGTTGCTAGGAGTGGTGTTAATTTAGGTGCCCTGGAGCAATGAACTTTTATTAAACCGGAAAACTTGCTGAAAATTTCACGCTAGTCGATTTCGGTTTGAAATTTCAAACGTTTTCTTAGTCCCCGTTGGTCATCTGTTTGATGGCTAAGTTCCTAAAAACCGCAAAATGTGTTGGTTTTTCGCGTTTGCTTCTCCCATTTTTAGAAGGGAAAGTGGTGACTATCCGCGATTCAAACAGTTATTTATAACAGTGCGTATGTCTATCGGGAATGAAAGGTAGTGCGCAGTTGTGGAATAAGTTTTAGAAGAAATTGGTGAGGAACAAAGTTATGAATCTATTCGCAGTTTCCCGTTATTCGCCGTGATTTTGTTTATTGGATTGCTTAGCAGTCATGTAGGTGGTGGGATCATAGCGATGGAGTTGTCGTTTTGAATTATTTTTAAGCGGTTCAAATGCGTTGATTTTGTAGCATAAAGCGGAATTGAGGCGCCTTAACGAGACATCGAAGGGTGACGACGCATCTTCTTCGCAGCCGATATCACCGCGTAAACTAAAGCCGAATGCGGAGCGTTTCCAACCTAGAACATTTGCACGCAAAGATCTGCGATGCTTCCGTGTAGAACGCCTTTTCGCCTCTCCGGAAGGGCATAATTTCGTGTTCGGCTTTTATTATGCCCGTCCTCATGAGGTCTACTGCGAACCAGGGCGCATGTTCCACGAGAGAGAGGTATGTCACAGCCTGTGCATATTGCTGCTCCGCTTAATATCGTTCGTTTGACGCAAATGGACGGACAGTGTTTTTGTAGTTTTTTTTTATTGCAAGTGGATCTCCATCTTCTGAAGACATGTGGTAGAATAATTTGGGACGGAATAAATATGTGGTGTTCTTATGGTTGCAAAGGAATGTAATGTTATGGAAAATTAGAGGATTAGGAGAACAAAGTTAGAACACGGCGTCTGCATAGAAGGTTGAAGAATTGGAACATTTGCGAAGAATTTTATAGATTGCCAAACATTATGCAAGTAATGTTGCCCGATGATTGATGTAACGTGATCTGGGAGCATTAATTTCACTTGAAACTTACGGGCTTGCACAAGAAGTTGAATTGCCACGGTTTGGTGCTCGTGGGATAGCATAAGATACACATGGGGGCCAGGTGTTAGATTGCGCTTCCCTGATGCCATTAAAAGTATACATTGTTTTTTTTTTTTTTTTTTTGCAATCTGATGGATCACAACTGCCCTCCTGGAAAATTTCTTTGCGCTTGTTCACGATGCCACTCAATGTACACATCGTATCTCCAGAGAACGTTTGATGTTTGCGATCGTAGTTAACGGTACAAATATTTGAGGTGTTCGCAACGCCGATGTTTGATACGCTTCCGCTTGATGCTGTTGTGGGTCGCTGTCTGGTCCTTGAGCCACGCGTTTATGTGCTTGGTCGACCCAGAATGCCTCGCTACGATGAAGCGGTATTTCTTTTTGTGTCCCTTGTTTAGGCTTATGGCTTTCTATATTAATGATTGGCAGGTCCACGTAGACTGTGATGTTATTTGTGAAGTTTTTTTCAATTTTCTTGGATTTCTAGGATCGACAAGTCTTTACAGTTGCCAAATATGAATGCGACCTCCGAGTTTTTAGATCACTTGATAATAATAAGAGAAATGGGCGTTTTAATGCAGCTCGTTCCGCTTAACTGACTGCTGCTAATTTCTGCGTCGCATCGTTTGCATATATTTTCCAGTGCTTTCCATTTCGCACTTATTTTCTTCCTTACCAACTCACTATCATTCTGCTGTCACCAAGACACTTTAGTGGGTTGAACGGTCATAACGAGTAACTATAGCGAGCCAGTAAAACTCGACGACGGCAAAGAATCACCTTCGCTCAGGAATGCTTCGATCCACACCATCAAAAAATGAAAGCACTTCGTATTGAACAATGGCGGAGAGTTTCGAAAATGGAGGTGGGAAAACGGTGAGGGAACTCGGCAAACTGTATCAGCTCTGGGCATTGGAGGTAGAAGAGGAGGAGTTACATATATATTACATATGTGCGCCTTTTAATATCATGCAGTTACATCAAGATGCTATTGGAAGTAGCGCCTTTTTGCACTGGATCTTGCCATTTCGTTTTACCGAATCCTTGGGGACGTATTATTGGTTTTTTTACTTAGGTTTTAGATTTTGATGAAATTCATTCCCACTCCCAACTGCAACGGAAACCTTATTTTGTTCGATCACCTCAAACTTTAGTTGTAATTTGCAGGATGTGTATTTCTGTGAGTACCAAACCGGAAAGAATTCGAGATATTTCGAGAAGATTCCTTCGCGGAATCACTACTACATCAACACTGAGCCGCATAATTTCACGCGCTTCTCCATCGAACCCTCACTTAGTCGCACATTTACGGTCTCTTTTTCTGTGTACTTTGTTCTTTTGTTTTTAAATAGAAATCTCTAAATATTTGTTTATTACTGACAGTTGCAATTTTCTGACTTTCGTAATTAGTTGCTGCTTAGTTTCCGTTCTAAGCGCCCCACTGTCCATAATTTGATCGAAAAACCTCTGTACAAGCTTTATTGACTCTGGATATAGCGATCTGCGTTGTTTGCACATTGCTTTGATTCATGGATTGCAGCCGTTTGTAATGGAAAGGCATGCAGAAGGAGGGAACGATTTGGCAATGAATGGCTGTCGTCAGACGGCACCATCAACATCGTCGAAGAGGGTGCTTGAACAGAAGCGAGCCCGCCTGGAGTCGATCATCGCATCTTTGCCATCTGCAAACGAACACTATGCTCCTCCTCGGAAAATTGCTCGTCACTCTTCACGTTAACTGATCGCTGTTTCTAAAAGCAGTGTTCTTGAGCGGTTAACTGAAAGCGCCTGTTGTATTTCTGTATGTGTAAGCCTGCCTCCCTCGAATATGAAAAACTAGTGTATTTCAGATCTTACAATGCTCCACTGGACAGTAAGAACTTCTATCAATGTAAGTCACAAGGAAAATGATGCGCATTGTGAATATCTCGAAGTTGTCTCCGTCAGTCTCTGACAATAATAAATTGATGAAGCCGCTTTTAAATGTGCGTCTGTTCTGGGAATTGGTAAAACCATCTGAGACCCAAATGTCGTTAGTGGAGAAATGTGGTGAATTTCCTCTTATGTTCGTGTGAATCGTGATAGCCTCCAACCAAGTTGGTCCTCGTTGAATTTTGCATTTATTTCCAGGAATATTTATCCAATGGCAAAGCTACTTCGCAGTGTAACACCTGTGTTGATTTCCATATTTGTTTTGCATTGATATGTATTACATGTTCTTTATTGTATGGGTCAAGTGCACCTCTGCGCCAAGTTGCCTGCGAGAAATTCTTTAAGCTAGTTAATTTTGATTTGTTTCTATGAATGGATTTGTTGTAGCGTGTTGAGGTTTTCCATGATATGTATATATATGTGTATGTTTTATGTTGCTTTTCTTCACTGTAAAATAGGGCCAGAAGTTACTTTTCACAGGGAAGGTTTTCTTCTCAATTTTGCCATAGTGCATGCTAGTCGTGGGGAATCTAGTGGTAAAACTTTGTTATATCGGTAGTAGCAATGTGCTAAAGCTCGAATCAGCTTTTTTTTAAAATCTGGTGCGGAACTTTCTCGCTTAAGGTCTTTATTTTTATTTATGGAGTTAGGTGAATTTTTGGTGGTTATTTGCATCGCTGACCTTTTGACGTGGAAGTGTCTAGAGGCTGAAACGAATGAACTCGAAGCGAGTAGATATTGGTTATGTTCCGTGAGAGATGTCTTAAACACATGGTCAATTGCATTTATACAATTGTGAAGCGTAGTATGCGTGAGAACGTGGCTGTTTATTGGTAATGTGTTTTGTTGGTTTGAGTGTCGATGAAGCGCCTTGGAGAGGTTGTTGTCTGCAATGTTCATCCGTCGCATGAGATGAGTGCACTAATTTCCCGGTGGTCTGTGTGCAAATCGGTGTCGGTATTGCTCAGCGGCCAAAGCGGTTGCTTTGCTTGCATGCAGCGTTGACGTGTGCTGTCGCACGTTGGTCGGCACCACACGCTTCCCACTTGTCTCTCGAATTGCCTTCTAATAGTCCGTTGCACGCGTGCTGCATCCCGTGTTCTCAGATTCTGTCGATACGGTTCCGAATGCAAAATATCTATATATGCATCTCTGAGTTTTTGGCGTTGTGATTCTGAACATATTATTCGTTGCATTTTGTAACTAATTGTTCTTCCATCTTCGATGACTGTAAATAGAAATGATTGGCGAGTGATTGCGGAAAGGTGACAGCTTGTTTCTTCCAACAGGTGGTCCTTTGCGGTTAATAGTGGCGGCTGTAACTTTTGAGTGATTGCCGGCAAAACGTTTGTTGGTTCTGAAGCCTGCAGAGGTTATTCTTGCTGCGATCACCGCCTTTTTGCGTAAAATCTGTTTTCATGTCGAACAGTGCAGCAGTAAAATTTTAATTTCAACATACCTGCTGCCTTTTTGTCGCATTTATTTGCCAGGAGAGGTTCAGTGTTGCACTTTCGTTAGAGTTATGGTTGTTGACCTCGACTTGAGTCAGAAGGCTTGGACAGGTCTGGGGACCAGCTTTGATGTGGGACTTTCAATTATAGGAAGTCGGAGACGGAGTGAAGGACCGCGACTAGAATGGCAACGGCAACACCATTCGGGAGTCTGGGATTGAGGAAGTCGCGCGGGCTGATTACGGACTCCGGTCTTTCCCGTCCTTGCGTCGCAGTTTAATGGAGCAAGGTGAGAATGGGCGTTCGTGAAAGCGCAGGAAGTCGTCGTGTATTATGCGCATGTGCTGGAAGCGGTAAGAAGATGATTAGTTGAAGAAAGGTGACTTTCTACACTATCAAACAAGCCAGAGAAGAGCGCTTCCTTGCCTTTCGTGGCAATTCAGTGGTCTGTACACGTTGCACCATCATATCGTTTTGAAATAACTAGGGACTTTCTTCGTCGTGGTCCACCAGTTTCTTCCCTCTCCATCTTGCAAATAGAGCCCGTGAGTAGAACGAGTCACAAACCGAATTTCGCAACTCGGCACGACTTTTTGATTTACTCCTAACAACGGGAGCTTTATTTTATTTCATCTGACGAAGCAAAAATCCGACTTGTAGTGAGCTGAAACCTCGAAAAAAAAATGTCGAAACATTGCAGTTACTGCAATTTTCCTCGACAGCGCAATATTTTCCCCTTCGTGTTTTCAGAAATACGCTTACCTGGGTTCAAATGCTTGGATGCGAGTGTGTTCTTAGTTCGCCTAATAATGCTTCGTTCTCCTGCGATGGCCGCAGACGCCGATGCGAGTAGACGATCCGCAGCCGTAATGCACTGGGTTTGAGACGCTCGCGTCACACGCATTAGATTGAGGAACTCAGAAATGAGTATTTAAGAAAAAGTGGACGGTTTCATGGACGTACTCGTTGAGAGTGAAAGTCCAGCTCCCTTAACGCGATTCCTGACCAAAATTTCAGAAATTGCACGAAGTTCTGATCACTCTCTATCACTAATAACCATCAATTGTTGCAATATAGACCTCTAGAGCAATAATCCTTTCCTTGCTAAACCCGCCCCCCTCCCTCCCCCCCGAATCGCCTAAGAAACACCGCTTGCTTCAACATATTAAGCTAAAGGATGAACTGTTGCCATCAGTCTGTTCCATCAAGCCAGAAATACCTATTTGAAATAGAGAAAGCAACGAACCGTGGGAGAGATTCATTCTTAGAAGTTAAGCATATTTCACTCAGAGACTGAACAACGAATTCTGAAACCTGGCCTACTGCAGACGTTCAAGTTGTATACCTGGCCTCTGATTCTTACAGTTCTACAGTTTTGATGGGTTAAACATCAGCTTTAACCATTTGAGATGTAACAGGCAAAAAGAAATGAATTTATTCGTTTGAAAAGCGCTGCAAATACCAGCCAGCTATGAGCAGATAAAACGTGCGACTGCCAAGTAGTCGACACGCGAATAAATTGTCTCTCACGAATACTCTTTCATGAATTTTGTGTGGAAACCCTTGAAGCGCTCCAACATCTCCTTCATTACTGCCGGCTGAGGCAGAATCGTCGTTCTGAAAGGATATCATTTTAGAAGAATACTTTCCAACAGATAAGCGCATTCAAAGGTTCTCCTCCCCTGCTCCCGTATGTCCCACTTAAGCATCTTAACAGTTTCACTTTTTGCCTGAGACGATCCAACAAAATTACCATAAGCCACATAGTTTTACCCCACCATTTATTCAGCGTCTGCCCGATCAAGCTAGAATCCGGTATTTCATATGGCTATAAGCTATGTGTCAGCAACAAATACAAGGTATATCTCCTTCGAATCGAGGTTTCCTCAGCAAAATAAAAAACGTTCTACCAATCTGTTAAAAGACTAAAAGAAGCGAGATTACCTCTGGGATAAGTTGAACCTTCCTGAGAAAATACTGCTCTAAAGATTACCACCTACTCATTTATGAAAAAGCAAACAACATTCATATAGCTGCAGATGAAAGACATACCGGAAATGATATGTACCATCCTTTTGGCCGAATCCGCTACCCGGCACAACACAAACACCCGTTTCCTCTAGCAGCTGCATCGCATAGAAGAAATCAGCAGCCTGATTCAGCGACTAAAAACAATATTTTTACACGATTTGCTGTATTCTCCTTGGACATTCCTGCGCATCATCCAGCTGATATTAGTTGTAAATAAGACTGGATAAAGCATCAGCCTACTATCAAAAGTCAATTAAAGGATACTTAGTTCCATGTAGCTATGAAACTGTGAGGGTAAATCAGTATAGAACGGTATACCTACAACTATTTTCACGCAGTTTTTGCATAGTCAATACATCCACGCCTAACGAAAGGAAAGTGACGGTGACTTTGCAGCACTTCAAAAACTAATTTAATTCACTGACCCACTTACGCCCAAAACACTTCCAACAAAATATCAACCACTTTGCGACCCTAAGTCAACAACATCGCCTTAAACATTTTATCCTAAAGCTAACAATGAAACTCAAACAAAGATAAACTTGAAAACTATTCTAAACAAATAAGGTATTCACATCTTTCAACATCTGCTGTGATTTGATTGCTCGTTCCTTCGTCTTGCCTTTCTCTGTCAAGTATATTATAGGTACTTCTGTTGTATACAGGGGAAACAAAAGATCCCAACATCGCATATGAAAGGCACACAAAAGGCGTACTAAGCAGCGATGCCGTTATCTGTGAGCACAATCCCCTTCAAAAGACTGCTATGCATCATTCTACTGAATCAAAATGTCCCGTTCCCACTGCACAACATCACATACCTGTTAGTGACCAATGACCGCATCTGTCAATGATCAATGAACCTCAGCTGCACAGCATACGTTCTCTCACAACACCTAGATAAAAAAATAAGTGATTCGTGACAAATCCCAGCTGAATATACACGCGAAGATTAAAACAACAGTGGAAAAAGAACATCTCTGCAAACACACAATTTTCAGAGCACTTTTGCAGATATCCGGCAGCTCGTTTAACTCAACGAACATAATTCTATTTCAAACATTTTAGAAACGAGTAGGGAAATTAAAGCAAAAGAGGAACCTTGGCTTTCTGAACAGCCTTCGGAGGTAGCATAATTCGCGGGAACGCGTACATTGCGCCCTGAACCGGGTTGCACTTGATGCCTTCGATTGACCCATACGCTTCCTTGACTAGCTTTGCACGCTCCTTTAACGAGTTCAGCGTTGCTGTCTTCTCCTTAAAAATACAATGAAAAACATATTTTCCTTGAAAATTGTGCAATACGATGTATAAAAGCGACCCTCACAAAGAAATGACCGCACATCATCAAAACATTTGGTCCTTGTGCTAACGAACGTTTCAACTTTCCTACAAAGCCTCTTCCACAAAGTCACGAAAGGCACATCGGTCAATATCCCCTCTTCTATCCTCTCCACCTCACGCTTGAAGTCCAGCTAGATACATCTGTGATCACTCATTCGCAATTTAATGGAACGCGGCCTAGCCATCAGTGATGAAATTAACTTTCAGGAGCATTTTTCGGCTTATTATTGCATTGCTTGCGCAGTTAATTAAGACTCAAATAGACTGCACCTGTGATACTTGTTAGGTGCTGTTCCTGTCAGTGGTAGCCTCCTGAACCACACGTCACAGTGCGGAAGCTAATCCCGATTAAGACTGATCCGATCTGCGCAAATTGATGTCGTTCTTGAAGATGCCGTTCGCAAAGTACAAAGCTGACAAGTTGCGGGATTTAGCAAGTCACCACGAATGACTTTTGGGCAAACATTTGCCTCTCCTTCTTCAATGTTCTCCTGTGTCTTGAACATCCGACTTCAACTCACAAAACTTGAAGGAAAAGCCGTCAGTAGCTGCAATCTTTGGCTCATCTAGCAGCTTCAACTAACCTTTGGCCCACGAAAATGGAACCGTTCAATAACCTTACCTTAAGAAGGAAAATAACATAAATTTGGATTGAACAACTATCTCAAATATTGTAAACAAACAATCACCTTCAGCCAAAGATCATACGAAGGGTCGCCTGGTTTCGGAGGATTCACAACGCAGTCTAGCACACTCTGAAAGAAAATAACCCATATGAGACAGGCATAAAATCGCGGAAAGAACTGATTAGAGAAAAGCTAAATCCTTATGCTATGGTCAGGCTTCTAAGCTTATTGGAGGTGACCGCTAAAATAACGCCTAGCATAAGGTGAAGTGAAACCTCTAGACGTAAAAAACTACACAGAAATTAGCACAAACTCTTTTAACAATAATTTAAATTTTCTACAGCGGGTGAAATTCTTGACAAGGTTCAAATCATCACTCATTCGTAAAACAATACTGACAGCGTTGATTAAGACATGTTAGTCAGATCTTACACAGCGTCAGGTGTGTTTTCATGAAACTTTATTCGTTGGCTGCTTTGTGATGTGCTCATTGCAAGACCTTTTTCCTGTTAATCATAGTCACCACTCCATTATTACCTCTTTGATATATCGTTGCGATGTTATTTTCTTGTAGTGCTGTAACTGAAATGCACTTACATTTCAACGTTATTTGTTTTTGTCAGAATTGCCTAATGATGGCTCAATAAACCGAACTTTGCCTAAGAACAGAGTTTCGTGAAAGCATATCTGACGCACTACAACGTCTAACCAAAATATCTTAATCAACATTGTCGACTACTATGCATCTGCGCATTAAAACAGCGATTAACCATATAATGCTGAGAGCTTTCGCTGGGAAAAAGGTTCCCATTGAAGCGCAACGATATTACAGAAAATGGATATTTCGAAAGCGATAGTTTGCCCCATGTATTAAGCTGCTTCGCTCACCAATGAAGCTCCCTTCTCTTCCTCCCCCCCCCCTCCCCGATCACTGTTCAAACAATGAACTCATTGCATCCACTCCTCACTTTTCTCAGAGAATTTTGTGAACAATTTGTTACGACTGAAGTCATACTTCAAAAAACTGCTTCCCATATTTATTCGCTTCTATCCTTGTACTCATTACAGAACGTTGCTTCACAAAGCTGCTTAACGATTCGCGTTAGGTTGAGGTAGTGACGTCAACCACCCACTGTTGATAGGATGTCCAACTGCTCTCACATCAACAGCACCCAGTGATGGCTGAGGCAAACCAATGGATGCTTCTAAAAATGTCACTTCCTAGAAAAATATATTGCACTAAAAACAGAATCTAAAAAATCAAATTACCTGTCCCAGGATTGTAGAACAAAGCTTGGCCGAGATCATTTTCTTGAATTGAACAAACACCTCTGGGTCCATATTGACCAACTCAACGTAACCTCCACGCATACCGCACTCGCCCATGTATCCCTTCGACACCGAATGGAATGATGCCAATTCGTGCCTCAACAAATACACCTATTCCGACAAACGATTTCATTAGTACGATTATGACCATTATCCTTGTTTAACGGAAAAAGAAACAGCAATGAAATACCCAATTTAGCGCTATTACGAACTAGGCGATATAAGACATCCACAGAAATACAAGTTAGCTGAAAAAGCCAAAGGTCATGTTGGTGAACAGCTGCTTAATGGCACGTCTCTGTGTACTCCATATGAACCACAGCAAATGACCCTGCTCATTGAGTCGGTGATCTATTAAACGATCTTGCAAGATGAAAGTGAAAATCTGCCAGAACTGAATGTGTTTTTGAACATCTTGAGCTGATACTCTCCTTCAAATGTAAGAATTGCAGTTCGATGAAAGGGAATATATTCAGAACTTGAAGAGTAATTAAGCAGTGATTTCCATGTCGAAACTCACCTCCTCTCTCTCAAACTCTTTTCGCAGTCCGAAAAAAGAACCCCATAACATAAAATAGTAATACTTTGGCACAAATTTTATGGATTCGTGGTAATTTTATCTGCTGCTTGAGTTCGGTTTGGGGGATGCATTTTGGTCTTGAAGAGGATGAACCTGAACGAAGCACACAAAAGATGTGCAGATGCTGCGGCCCACTACCGAATCACAGCCTCAACGGAAGTGGAGGTAGTTCCACTCTTGCCAAAGAAAAATTAGGATGGCATTTTCTGCCGAAATGAGCACCAATTCTACTCACACCATTAGTACCTCAACCGATGCTTGCCCAAAAATTGAGCCTCAATTCGAACCAGCAAGAAGCAATATCTTATAATGGAAGCGCAAAATAAGGAGAAGACTTACTTCGAATATGGTTCACCCATACTCATCATCACCTTCTTGAAACTATGGAACTTGCATCCCTCGCCATAAATGTTGTCCTGATACACCTGAAACATGGAACGATCACTACGTGAGACGCTCACAAAAAATACAGCAACGGATACAGAAAGATGACTAACTAGAACCGTTTACGACACGCATTTTACCTACACTGTAAACTGTGTGTGAGATGGAACTTTTGGTCAACTGAACATTTCTGCAGCCCTTCTTTAGCCGCCCTATCCATTTGTAGAAAATGATGTTCATTGCTGCGGGTAACCTTTTCGTTTAGCGGATATTTCGATTTTCTCGTTGCACACAACTGTGGAGGTGTTATGAGATGTGTACCCTTAGAAGAGTAACGTGGCCTGCTTAGATACAAGCTCAGGACAAATAAAATCCAATCAGTGGAAGAGATACCCATAAGGAAGAATTAGTACTCACTACTGCACGCCTGAAGCATTCGCATGGAGAGCGGGACGTCGACTTCAAACATAACACTCACTATGGAGCAATGGGCGATCAAAATGAGTGGAAACCCTACCTCATCGGCCATCAGGAAAAGCTTGTGCTTGACGGCAAAACGAATAATCTCTTCGATATTCTCTCTCGACAGCACCTGACCTGAAGTGCACCTTCCATCAGATCGATGAACATAAAAGCTTTATCGTATTACTTCGAAGGAAGCCCCTGAAGATTCAAACTTTTCAACATTTTTGAGAAAGGGTTTACTTGAGCCATAGGAAGGTTTGTCGACGAGAATTACTATTTTTCAGAAGTTTCGACAAGCTAGAACAACGGCAAATAAAGTAAACATACAATCGTACCTATACACGCTATACGATAATATGTGTATGTAGCATTAGAGGCAGTTATATCTGCTATGGCAGATCACACTGCAACAACAACACACCTTCACTCGAGGTTCGTAACAGAGACCTTTCAGTATTGCTTTTAGATGAACGATATCCACAACACGTTTCCTTCCTTGAAAAACTCTTACTTAACCAGGTGCAAAAGCCAAAAAATTCCTTTCTACGTCAAAATTTTGCCTATAGAAACTATAACAACACACATAGTTTACCACCAAAAAGAAGCTAAAGTGCAGAAAAGGGGAATGAAAGTAGGGATTCTCCAATCTCAAATTGGCGCCTAGGAACCCATTCCCTACTTATGCATGCTACTTCAACTTTCATAAGACCAAAGAATACACAAAGAAATTTTACAATTAAAAAATCGTATCAAAGATGCAATTTTTTGGGTGGAAATGAATACAATACGTTCGAATTGAAAAGGCCACTCATGCTTTCTCTTTTTTTTTTTGATGAAATAGATTCATCAGATGAAAATTCGATAATGCTAATTGCGTGAATGCAGTGAAAGTTCGTTCCGATTTTCTTACAAAATACAAACGCGATGCCATTAACAAAACTGGCCCCTCAACAAAGACATGAGTGCAAAAACAGCATACCAGTCGGATTGCCGGGATTAATAACACAGAGCACGCGGGTGTCGTATTTATCCTTCGATTCCTTCAAAGCGCGCTCAAGCTCACCTATTTCGAGTGCCCAATTCTTCTCTTCGTCCAAGAAATATCCCACCTGCAAAAACGAATCAATCTGTTCAATAGCAATATCGTACAGCATGCACAGAATTGCTACTTCTTTCAAATAATCCTTACATTTTTTGGTAAAATTTAAAAGCAAGTCAAAACCTCATCCAGACAAATCAAAGCGCAGAAAGGAGATTTTCGCTTTGGAAAATAAACCCTCGCAAACTTCTGCAACCTCATAACTCAAATGGAGTTGTGAAAATCATCCAGATAGGCCATTCATTAGAAATCCACAGTTAGCTCCAATACGAAGGAAATTTCATAGCTTAAAGAAAGAAAAGTAATCACCTGGCCAAGTCCAAATTCCTCGACGCTCGCAGAATACAGAGGATACTGAGGAATTGGGATCATTACTCCAGTCTTCTTTGACGAATCGCGGTTGATAAACAATTTCAGCACGTTCTTGAAAGAAATATCATTTAGCAAAGTAATAAACAGATATTCATCAAAAGGCTTTAAACCTTCGTTGAAACTCTGAAATCTATTACTAGAAGTGACGTGATGTGAAAATGGCTACCATGAAATTTCAAATTTCAACCCAAAAAAAAAGATTTCCCCATGTTTAATGAAATAAACTTCATAAACAGCAATAAAAAAAAAACTTTCAATGGCCATTACACTGGCCAGCAGCAAGGAGAACACGTTGGGAATTATCTTACTGGGTAGGAAATGGGCTGTGCTTCTGAAGGTCCAAAATGGAACTTTGTGCTGAAGGAAAACATATCGAAGAAACCTGCAGAGGATTAGTTCATCTCACGAACTTTGCTGCAAAGAATCAACTAATGTCTTCCATTCACCGCATGACCTACTACGACCAAATTTAACGACCATTACTGCATCACAATAAGAAGTGGGAGTTCTGACATTCTTCGCAACGTTCCAAAACATGGACAAGCTGTCTGATTCTGTGAACGGAAGCACATCCTGAAGTCCATCTCAAAAGTGAACTTCACGATGACCATGTCATTTCAACAAAACGGTTCGAATGATGGTCCCATACATTCACAGCAAAAGCAAGCAAACGAAGAGAAAAGGAGTGTAATTAATAACTAGGTAACTCAATGTAGAAGAGAAAGGAGATAGCATAAGACTTAGGACGGGTCTTTCTCTTGAGCGAATGCTGCGGTCCTTTGGAATGTCAGACAAGGCGGTAAAAGAAACATGAACAAAGTCCAACAGGGTAACTGTGACGTTTTTGGCCATGTTCTAAAGACTAGGATGCTGTCTCACCGCACAAAGGAAAGTACCTTCTAATTCAGCTCTCAATTTCGTCACAACTGCTGAACTATGAAAAAGTTGACGTTTGGAAGCTTCTGGCAACATTGTCGGTGAAAGAGGCTGTCTGATTCTGTGAATGGAAGCACTTCTTAACTTATCTGTCAAAACGAAGTGCTGCGACGATTGCTGCGTTTCAGCAAAAGTCACAAGGTCTTAGAATCCTCGGCAACATTCAAAAAATGAAAGTGTTTGTACTAGCAGCTACAAAGATTTAAAGACTGCAGAGTTCCACTAGTAAAGGAGCGGAAGTGCACCATATATGGGAGGGCTTCTTCTCATTCCGGAAAAACTGCTCGATTTGTCAAAATATATTTTGCAAAGAAAAATACATCCCTATCCGACTTCAAACTTACGACCTTCATTACGGAATGAAACTTAACCTCGCCATAAACACAGGGTAGGTAGGAGGACTACTGGAATTGTAGCCTGAAACGGGCAGGACACTCATTCTATTAACGTCAATCGAATCGACAAAGAGAAGTTCGAGTTGAAATATTCAAAAATGTGAACGACAGAGCCTCAAGAAACGAAAAAATAAAAAGAAACGTATGCAGGCACATAAAAAGCAAGCAGCAAAACTAAACGAGCAAACTGAATGCAAAGCTCACAACACTCTATCTAATAAGCGGAACGAACCGAAGCTTACTCGAATGCTCTCTGAAGCACCACCAGAGAGAATTATGTTCTCGGGATCCGATGCGATACCACCATCGCGGTTAGTGATGTACTCGGAAACGTGTTTCCTGATAACCTCGATCCCATTACTCTGACTGAAAAAAGTACGATATGAACATCCAGATGGAACAAAACAGCAGCGACTGCTATTTATGGATTAGCGGATCACAAGAACCAAATTATGCATGATCTGTTTAAAAACTGTCGACTCAACCATCTTAATTTTTCGTATTCTCACTTCTTGATGCTTACTAAAAGAAAGAACAATGGTTCTGCATTAAATAAAAATGAATAAGCACATCGACTTCATCACAAACACAATTCACAACTTTTCCAAAATAACCTGTAAGCTCCAGCGCTGTGTCCACCGCAACCATTGAGAATGGTCTGAGCATGTTCCACAACGTCCTTCTTATATTTCCCGGAATCGAGCAACGATGGATTCGAGATGCATGCCAATACCTAGGCAAAGCCGCTGTTGAAATTAAACCATTGAAAAAAAATGCATCTTATCTAACAATTATCAGAAATTTTCAATAAATCAAAAAGAATTCTTCAGCAGGTACAAAACTCAAAGAAATCTACGAAAGGAAATGAAGATGAAGAAAGTGCTTCGAACGTTTGCCTGCTAACCAAATGATTGTTGATAGCAGCAGCTCACCTCACGAATAAATGTGATCGGCTTTTGGCCCATCGCATGCGCATCGCCGATATTCGCCTTGATAACACTCTTGAATGGTTTTGACACTCCCTGAAAGCAACGCTCTCAAACAACAGTTCTGACGACATGGCAATCATAGAGGGTATTCAGCGAAATCATTCAAGCAACGTGAAACTATTTTTAAGAACCCTAGAAAAAAGTTAAAACGAAAGTAGCATGAAAATGAAAACTTTTTCAGCAGTTGTAAGGACCTTAGACGAAAGAGTGATGACCTTTTTGGGTTATCTTTTTAAGTGCAGAAGCACAACCAATTTCCCGTTCTCACAAACCTCCTCTCTTCGGCATGATCACTTCATTTTCAAAATGCGAAATGATGCTTTTCATAGGGAAATGCATAGATCAGTTACTAAACAGTCTAGAAATGCGGCATATGTAGATATCATCCTGGTTTCGCCAAAAGTTGTTCTGTACATCCCTCAACGACGATGGTCTCACACTCAGGCAACTTACCTTGAAACGCAGAAACAAAATTTTATTCCTACCTAATCTGTGCATCAAAACCAACAACATGTCACAGTGGCAAGTGGCATAAAAACGTAAGGTTTACCATCAAAACTCATCCATATGGCTGCTATCACAATCGCTCTGGGCAAACTTGCGAAAGTCATTACTCACAAATGTGGTATCCTAAAGTTCAGTTATGAGAACAAAGCCAAATGAGCAGGAGCCTTTTTTTCCAGGGAACAATCAACAGTTTTCAAGAATCTATGTCACACTTTTTAATGTTGCAATGCTGGCTCATTTTTTAAAAAAAAGCTGCTCAAGAAATATACTACATAAGAAATAGTAGAAAAAATACAGCCTATCGAATGGCAGCGCGCGTTAAATGCGCCGCACTATATATTCCTAGTCATTGAAAGGTTTACTTTTCATTATTCATTTTAAAAAATACATCGCTTTCTTCTTCCCTGTCAAGAAAAGTCCGTCATTCCCTATCATGTAAATCGAAATTTCAAGGAAAAAAAAAACAAAAAACAACGCAACAACACAGTCACCGATTCGAAATACCTATCCGAAACCACCACTGCAAGTTGTTCGCACTCTGTGACCCCCTTACCTCACTCACAAAAACAAACAAGCGAGCATTCTTGAGCACTTAAACCACTTGAAAAAAAGTGGTTTTATGAAGCAACGTTTTACTTACCGCTTTTTACAGAGAACAAGACCTGTGAATTCATCCGTCGGCAAGCCATTACAATAGTGACAACCTCATCGAAAGATTACAGTGATAGATATGGAATACTTTCGTCTACACTTCTCTTCCCAACACCACAATCACAAACCTTCTATTTTACTACTTTTTATACCTACCCTCCTCTGATTTTCCGCATTTTCTGCTCCCTTCATAATATTTAACAGCCAGACGGTGCAACAGACACCCTTTTCATTTCACTCTCTTCAACTGCATCTTTGAATGAAAAGAATGCTAACCTTCTCCAGCTCTTTTTCAATTGCGACCGCACGGATGACAAGCGGTCCGCGCACGGCGTATTCCATCGTTTTGACATGAGGGTTGAGATTGCCCATGTTGAGCAATTTGTTCGAAGAGGCCATCCTCACTGTGCCCGGCACAAAACGGCGCGAGTTCGTAGATAGCAAAAATGCTGCACAGCTCCCACAACCGGTTACGCTGCTTTTCATCCTTAAACGAATCCACCACTTAAACAAGCAAACCCCACCTAATTATACCTGTTCCATATTTAATTTGACTCTCTAAATTCAACTATGCGATTTGGACATTCGTAATAACCAACATCGAATGTCGACTTAAAAGAAAGTGGACGCAAAGAATCCCGCAATAGTGGCACAATTTTAGGTTCGAAAAAGTAGTTGGGCAGTGAAGTAAGGCTACAGTACGCGGTGGTGGGAAACATATTAAAACCACATAACTAAAAACCTTCGATGAAAAAACAAAACGACTCAGCTGAAACTAAAGCAAAGTGTGAATAAAGTTAGCAAATACTGGAGCTAGTGATGTGATCCGAACTGTGGAATGTTTACATATGCCATGTTTATGTAATGCTCATGGCACACACTTAAAACATAAAGGTGATAGAATTTTTCGTTATTTCAAGCAAGTGAACTACAACAGCTCACTAGTAAAGCAGCCAGAAAAATTTCCTAGAGAGGTGGGAGTCAACCAGGATGGTAGCTAAAAGTATTTTTGATGTTTTTTTGTTGTTCTATTTTCGACTATCCATATTTTCTTCTACCTATATATTAGCCGAGATTATTGGCTGAGATGGTTACTACCATCTCCACCATCACCACGATATACTCCCAACCTGCTCCCCATACAAAATTTCCGCTTGAAGAGAGGCAATAACATATACTATTCGGGAAGAAGGCAGTTTTCGATAATGCACATTAAAAGGAGTGCTGTGGCAAATAAAAATCATCGCAATAAAAACCAGTATCGAAGAGATAATAAATATTGCAAATAGCACGTGTGCAGGGACACACTTATTGCGAACATAATGTTACCTCTATACACAAAGAACATATGTGCAATGCACCTTGTGTAGAGGTGAATGCATTGAAGCGTGCAAACTATGCGGATAGGCGATTAGAACACCTATAAAAGTAAGTATTAATAGCTTTCTTTATAATCACATCGAAAGAGAGACAAAGAGCGACTATGCATAGCTGGTGACGAAGGATATTTGAATCATCGAAAATGCCTCTAAAAGACCGACATCCTGTGATACAGCCCTACTGAAGGGATGCATTATTTGTGGATTGCAAAGAAAAAAGATTGCCTATGAGCTTTTGCTGCAACCACTACAGTCATTGATGAAAGTGAACACAAGCTTCATAAACACTCTTTAGGATTGTCACCTGAAGAGATTTCAACGTGCCGACAATACTCTAAACAATCGAAGCAATGGACAAGTCACCTATCAGAGATCATCCATTGCTTCATTTCACGCTTCCATTTTATTCTTTTAGTCAGAAATTCATTATCTCTGCGGGTTTTTTTTTTTTTGTTGCAAAATCGGAGAATTACAAAGCGAACTTCAAAGACAAGAACGTAAACGATGGAAGGAATGACACTGCGATATTTACAAATGAAAGAAAGAAGCGAGAACCTTTATCGGAAATACAAAGCAACGACACTTCATGAGCTATGCAACACTCTAACATTGTGTGAATGATACATTAAGCGATGATGATACAATAAGCGATGCAACTGCACCGTCCAGCTGCATACCACCATTTGGCATTCCCGTCCATCGCACAAAAATAGCACGTGATGGCGAATAGGCGGAGAAAACAGAAGTCACGTGCTGCAACGGAAAGGGACACATTCGATAGAGAGCAATGCAACTAGTAAGGTAGGGTTAGTATAACACAGTCTGCAGAATACATCACTTTGCCTGAGAGCAAAGGAATCCAACTTAGGCAAACACCCTAGGGAACAAACATGAAAGCGATATTAGGCCATATGGATATGGGTCACATTTGAATATTAAGTCACACTATAAATAAAGATTTCCGTACATTTATAAACTTCTGAAAAAAGAAAGATTTAGTACTAAAGTCTATTTAATATCGTCTTTAGGAATAGTTGCAGCGCAAACCGAAACAATTTCTAATATGAGTCGGAGACAGATTTCCCCTTCTTAAGATATAATCTTGAGTTAATGCAGCCATGAAGATATTCTCACTTCGAAAATATATTCCAACTTCAGGAATTTTTCGAAAACAACACAACGAAAGTAACTAATTGTTGAAGTTTTCCTATAATGTGAGCTTTCCCTTTCGCAGTCATTATCTCTCTTACTCCTCAGCTATCTGAGATTAATCGCTAAGGTATTCCGTTAATATCATTCGGAAAACACTACGCAACTGCCTCTACGTCCAAACATTTTATGTGGATTAGAAATTTCACTCATGAGAAAAAAAAAAAGTACAGCGCTTACAGGAAAAGATCGAACGCATTGAAATGCGATTAGCATTTAACATCTAACAAAAGCTCACGAGCACAGTTACAAGCTCCGTACCATCAGACGGTTTCTGCGATATGGGAGTAAGATTTTATGACAGATGAAGTAAAGTCATTATGCAAGAGAAAAGTAAAATAATATATTAGAATTTTAATAACATAACATAGAGCAAACGATGGAGACATTTCCCAAAGAATTTTCTCGCAAGTTACGTTGAGATAGCTACCTATTTCAAGCATCCCAGATGAATTTTTCCTTTTTTTTCTCTAGAATTTCCGAGCAATTTCATTCCATGTGACTCCTTAAGATATCTACAAACTGCATCACTCTGAGTAAGAAATTGTTGAATGAAAATTGCACGACCCTATCCTCTCCTGCACCCATCCTCCCTTTCCTCCTGCTCTCTCATCCTTGCAGTTTCATTGAGAAAGGATACGTGCTGCACTGATGGGGAAGCCCCAGAGAGCAGAAGTGGGAAATAAGAAGCAAAGTGGCCGCGTCGCGATCGACGCGCTGAAAGCAGTGTGCGCCCACTTTGATTAATGCGACTGCTTCATTTTTTCTTAAAGTGGTCGTTTAGGAACATCAACAAGGAGATTCCCCTCTCAAGTGTCCGCCTGCATCATCTTTGAACTTCACTCGTGCATCGCGATGTTCTGCAACTGCATTCAACTTCCACCCTCCACATTCCTGAATCGATTTCAAACCTTTAAAGCAGTCCTAAATATTTTCTGCGGTTTCATTCAAGCTCATACCCACGATTTCAGCTGCTCATGCAAAGGAGGGCGATGGAGAAATTCGCGACTATGAAATGGCGCATTCGCAAGAAAAATGATAGCATTTAGAGCTCGTTAGCACACACCTGGTGGAAGTAGATGGAAAACTTTGGAACTGAAAACATATACCACAAGCAGGATGTATTTCTTGTTACATAATTGCAGCTATCGGAAAACCACTAATTGTGTATCGACAGCAGATACACAAACATCAAAGAATAAACTTATGCATAAGCGGTGCATCGTTCAGATTTTGGTGTTGTTCAAGAAGTGTGTAAGTGAGAAGAATATTGTAAGAACGAAGCAATGAAATTTCATCCACTAAAATGAGTTCCAAACAGATAAACAAAATTGGTTGGAGATAAGGTGCCTTATCAGTATGATTTCATTCCAAATTCGAATGTTTCGCTTGCAAACAACAACGACATCTCCATCATAAACGAATACATCAAACACGTATTCACATAACACACTAAACATCAAACAACCATCTGCTTTCAAACTCTTAAATGCATTCAACATTTCGTTTGGCGTATAATTGGAATACTTCAAAGTATATATTAGCAACCACTCTCGCTCTACTCTATTCACAATTGCAAATGCAAGATGAGAGAAAGTGGGGAAAAGGGGAAAAGTGAGAAAGGATTCGCACATCAATTAAAGTTTGGCTAAAAAACTTGAGAGAAACAAAAGGCAATGTGCAGTACTGGGATGGAAGTTCGATGAGAAAGTTGAAAAAATCGGTGCGAAACATAATAAAACAGAATTAAGCACTACTTTTGAAGACAAAGAAAACCTCCTTGCTTAGCAGTCTGAATAATAATCGCAGTCGAGAATCTGACAACTTAAACGTTGAAGCTGGAGTTGAGTTAAGCAAGAGATAACAGATATCAGATATCGACTTTGTTTTAGTGGCTTTTGTGGCAGTGGCTTTTAGACCAACCGTCTTAAATGGCAAAAAAGAATAGGCTGACAGACAGTAATAAACAACCTAATATTTAATTAACAGGACAATAAACGATCTGAGTGCAAATTGAAAGAGCTGAGGATAACTGACAGAGTGTAATAATCGACTTAAGAATAGGCTAAATGAGAGCAATAAACGGCTTGGGAGTAAGCTAATAAGCTGACAAGCAGTAATAAACAAACTGAGAATTAGTTAGTACAGAAAAGAAAATAACTCAACCCCTTAAATACAAGCGTTAGAATTTACGCAATTCACAGACCTTCGAACGCGCAATGGAGCGACAACACTATTTTCAGCAGAATTCGGGAAACTCTATGTGCCACTAGTTTCTTTAATAATTTACTACTGCTAAATTTTCATGAAAAATTCACTGAGGGATTTAAAATTGGAAAAGTGCAGTGTTTATAGCCCTCCGAGATTAAAAATATGAACGGTAAGTTTGCTTGGATGAATAGTTTTCATAGATGAAAAATGATGCCGAATGTGACGAAAATTTTTTAGTTCTTTTTCCTTATCAATCTTTTAGGCGTAAATAAATCGCCTCTGCAGTGCGCACTCCACCATCTGCAAGCATTATCCGCGAGACGTACAGTAGTCATCTAAATTGCACCGCCCATACAGTGTACACTTTTGATACTACAAAGTAGCAATCGTTAATAGCTTAATTTGCACAGATGAGAAAACAAACAATGAAAACAGTCTGTTTTCTTTAAAACCTTTTCACAGTTTTCAGTGTTTTTTATGCAAACAACTCCAGTGTTCGTCACACTGAGGATCTTTTCCTCAAAGTGCTGACATTTACCACTCCTCCATTAATCAATGAAATGGAGGAGGAGGTGGGCTGGGGAAGGATGGGGACTGAAGAAGCGAAGAATGAGAGGTGAAAAGCGATGTATATATGTTTGGCCCGAGTAAAGCCCACCGTATTTTTTGACTCCTTGTTCCTCCCTTCGCCCTTCCACCTCCCAATCAAAACGATTGCCACATGACTTCTTTTTCTGACCCTCCTGTTTCTCTTTCCCACATCAGTTTCCCATACTTTTTTCTTTCACATCATCAAAAAGCGCATTAAAAATGAATAGTTTCCCAGGCAAATACGTTTAAGCTGTGTATAGCGAGGCGAAACGATGAAAAATATGCGAACAACCGAAGGTATTACCATTTCACGAGAGACCTTTTCTGGTAGCTGATGTAAACGTCAAAAGAGAGGATTATTCCCCTCAAAGTAAACTCTTAAAGAAACCACTGTCATTCTCTGCTTATAATGCTAATGGTTTAGGATGATGCCATTAAAAACGACACGATATAAAGCCGTAAATGAAATCAACAAGAAATAGAATAAGGATGCCTCATAAGCAACATCGACGAGTTTCGTCCAATAATGATAATAAAATGTACTAATTCCTATCAGAAACCAACAACCAATAGGATTTCGAAGAATGCTACAAACACTAGATCATCGACCGGACAGGGTCATCGATCACTTGCAGCCGAAAACAACTGCTCGCACTTCATTTTCTTGATTATTATTGCATGCAACGCCATGTGTGGTCTAATTGAATATAGCAAAATTGCTAAAACAAGCGTCGCCAATAAGCCATATCTCTATTAGTACGAATATCTAAAAACGTAAACACAATCACGTTGCTTAGAATATTCATTCCACTCTTCATTCTTTTCAGCATTTCCTAAATGGTTTTTATTTAAATCAAACGTATCTGTAATGTTTACGAGTCTAAGCAAATATTCACTAGAGTTGAGTGTTTAATTCAAGTTGAAATGTTATGGAAGTACAAGTTTTAAGCTATGAATTTTTCAGCAAAATTCTGAGCAGCGAAAAATGCTATCTACTAAAAGAGATATTCTGAGGGCTGAGTTATAACGCTCGCTCATTTAAAATGCTCCCACAGTAATGCAAAGAATTCTCACGTCATCAGAAATCTATACTTACGAAAAGTCGTCAAGCAACAGTCCAATTAACTTTACAACTTTACGACGTAACACCTATTCTGTGTTTTTTCCCTCCTCATCTGCCGGACAACACAACGCGGAAATTACTTCCCTCATTATATTGCCTTCACCTTTAACCACAGTGAATGTAGTAGCTTTGAGGTCTTTAGTTTTGCATTCTCATATCTATGCCTTTATGTTTTCATTGTCAAACATTTAAACTGCCTTAAATACAGTCGAAAATAACGGAAATAAGCCTGAAGGAGTATAGCACCAGAAAATAATATGCGGAGAGATGCTCGAAATTTCTGGGGGAGGGGGAGGATGGGAAGCACACGGAAAATAATGCGCCAAGAGATGCTCACTCTTGAGGTTTTACACTAATTTCGCACCTAAAAACAACGTAAACAAAGATCGATCAGTCATGTTATCACTTAGAAAACTTTCCAACAGTCAACGTTGACATTTCAAATGAAGATCTCCAAAAGGGGTTCATTTGTCGAGGCTATATTCCACTTCTCATGGCGATAAACTTTAACCACATGAAGAGTCACAATAAAAATGAAGAAAAATATTCGCACAGAAGTTCCGAATATAAAAACGATTACGCCCAAGACTCTCGATGGTTTCCCATAGGTTCTAGTAAATGCACTTGACGTTGCAATCTCGTTTAAAACCTTAAATTAGTGCATCCATCTCATAAGGAGAGACTTTAACATTCCAATACAGTGGCAGCAACGCTTTGAAAATTATGGATTTGATATGAATGGAGATGCCACTTTAAGAGAGACAAAAAAAGCAGTCCTGCAAAGAATATGTAAATAAACGAAAGGACTAACCAGCAGCTCGGATATCGGTAAGCGAAGGAGGAATCCTCCTGAAACAGTGAAAACGTACAGAAAGCGAAAATGGAATGCATTAGGAATACGCATCATTAAGGGAAGAGGCGGGGAAAAAAGTAAGAGTCAAAACGACGTGAACAATCTCCTCCATCCCTCCGTTGCACCATCTCTCGCTCAACGAGGTAAGATCGTAGTTTCGGAGATAGCGGGCAGCAACGTTCATTAACGAAAGTAAAAGCATTAACGTATATACATGAACAAGAAATATTCTAGAGACAGCACTAAGCAAAATTTCGCCATAAATTGATGGAGAATGGGGGAAGGGGGTGGAGGTGTAGGAGTATTTCTTTCGAAACATTTATTACCCAAATAATTGCTCTGGTTCGGTTACCTCTCATCGTTTCGAGCGGGTAAATGGGCAATCTCGCTCTCCAATCACGGCTTCCCACGCCCTTCTCCCATTCTTTTCACCAATGCCGGCAATACTTTACACCACCACTTCACATTACGTTCAAAAAAAAAAACAAAAAAAAAACAAAAAAAAACCCTCAGTTGGCCTCACTGAGTTCAAGGGTGGATAAACCTTGAGAACAAAGTGTCACAACTACTCGCAGTAATGGAAACAGTATACCATCTCAGTTCTAGTGACGCATACCGTACGAACTCGAACAAAACCAAAAGAATGTATTATCAAAGGATGTAAGATGTAAGCAAAATTTTAGGATGGTTTTATATTCCGCAACGCTTGTTAGATACCTACCATAAAACATCGAAAGCAAGCCTTCTCCCTCAAAAACGAATGCTTTTTATCGAAGTGAGGAAATTTATAAGCCATTCCTCAACAACATATCGTCCTCGGGAAATTGAGAAGCCACAGGTCTTCTATCTTCATGCTCTTTCCCTTCTCGAACTAAAGTTTTCTTCTTTTGATAATACATTCTTTTTCAAACGATGCCTACACTATCGTTTGCAACTCTTCAAGATTTCACTCCATTCCTATTTTAAAATTTTAGAAAAGTGGAGAGCCATTACTTCCAAAAATTGTACAGCTTTTCAACATATTAAGGCGTTCCATAAAACGAGCTCATTCGTTCCCATAGAGGAGCGATATAATTAAGCTCTGAAGCACGAAATACATCAAGCCATGTTATTACATCCTTCCTCAATAAGATCGTGTTGACCTCAGTCGCGACTGCGACCACGCCTGACTTATGGTTAAATGGAGATGGGTCAAACACGGACCCAGCCCTGAAAGGGGTAGCTCTCTCCAACTCGCCAAGGACCAAGACCGAAACTGGATTTAACTCACTTCAACATGGTCAGGAGTTAAATCAGGTCCCGATTAGTCTTGACTGCAAACTGACGGGTTTGACCTAAGCCCTTAATATTCAAGACCACGGAGATTTCTCACTCAGAGTTCACGAGTAAGAAATCTACCGCTCAAGCTCAAACCACTCTCCGATCACCACATACGGCTCTTTTATGTAAAAGACACTAAGCGATGCTATCTTTGCCGAGCTAAGTTCGTATAAGTTTCGATGAGCAAAATTACATCTACGAGAAATGAGGACTCCCCTCTGTCCTCGAAAAAGCACTGCTCATCCTCAAAATACAATCCCCGCTTCAGACATCATCAGAAACATAAGCGAAGGGGCATGCACCGAAATAACTACGTCCAACTTCACGCGTAACAGTAACATGTAAAGCTCTCCAACTCCTGCACTCATTCGCATCCCTCCAAACAAAAAACTCCAACCACCTCACCGCACATCTGCAACTGCATGCCAAACCAAACTTTCCTAAAAACAATTAAATGAATAAAATAGAATATCGCCTGCTAATCTGGAACCCTGAAACGCAATTCGAGATGACACTGTATTTCCATTAGAATTTTGGATCGGTAGCAAAATGCAACGAGAATAGAACATGATTTTCTATAGCGGAGGGTAAATTTGTGTAATGCCCCTTGCGGTAATAACATTGCAGCTAGTAAACATTCTAAAAGAAAGCATTCCAGCAACAGAAGCACATTTCCAAAAAATTGCTTCTTCCATTCGGGTGACGGTTCATATGATTTCCCACCCAATTTTTCGAGCTTCAGGGGTTTTTGTTTCACGCTTTTCGCATAGCGTAGACGCGCGAAAAAAAAACGCTCTATTGGTAGATTAAAAAGATTTTTTGAATAATCCGGCTAAAGTGGAGTTTTCAGAAGGGTTAGCTTGTTTGAAAAACTGCTTTCTTCAAGGAACTAAACAGCAAGCGTTCAAGAATGACTGAAG
>QEWY01002135.1:29849-91494 GCA_006503575.1 Baylisascaris schroederi | reverse complement strand
TCATCAGAAAACCTTATTCATTAGGGGAAACAAGTTAATCTTGAAGGAAAACTGACAGCAGCATCTCACAGATTCAAGTTGAGACAACGAGTGCAAAGTATAGTCTATTTCTCATAAACATCAAAGTCATAAGAGCTATCAAATAAAAAGGCAAAATAACATATCAACGTCTCAATCAGATGGAGATCATGATATAAGACTACTATTTTTAGCTTCGATATTATGTCAAAACTATGCAATATTGCTGCAACATTATTAGTACCAATTACAACGATCAACAACAACGCTTAAGTGATGCATCTCGCACAAAAATCTCATCGGAAACTGTCATAGATGAAGTGTCCTCGCCGGACAAGTCTAGCCATCATTGACAAACTCCTCACCCATTCCCTGTGCACCGCTTAAGGAGCCGTAATTAGAAATGAATGAACTGCAGATAGGAAAAGCTTTAACGATTCACTCACACCAATTTAATATGCAAAAATTACAATGTTTGAATGAGCCGAACTCCAGCAAAGCAACGGTCCCATTTCCATATTAATGACTACAGTTATACAAGCGTATCTCTCTTTCTGCTAACGTCAATCATTGGATCGTCTAATTGACGTGATAAGGTCGATAGCTCAGTAGCGACATCAATCAAATCAAACTTCACAAGAATAATTGAATATCAGAGGGACCACCTACGACGTTGTTCGACAAATCGCCCTATGCGAGTATTCGAAGTCAGCCGATGAATTCGAAATCCTTTGCCAAAGTGAGGTTCGTTTTATCGGTTGCTTACTTTGCTACCAGCCGAAATATTCCATGTGAAGAAATATTTTGCGTGGGAGCATACTTATGATAGATTTTGAGTTTTGCAGCTTTTTCCACACTTGCACGTGCTAGACTTTCAATTTGTTCCCTTTTAATAGAGTAGTTGTCCACGGCTAGGAAGCTGCACTTGCCCTGGCCATTTATAGAAAACATTTGAGCGGGGATACTTTAAGGTATACCTTACATCACGCTATAACGTTTAATCTGAATAGTCCATGTTCCACAAGAGACCATGTGTGGTGTTGCTGTAATGCTGAAGCTTTATATAATTGGTTGCATTTCTGCTGACATTCAATCTTCGTGCTCTATCAGTGATGTTTCTTTTTGAGGAATAAAGACTCAACCCTCTCCATTCTACACTTGCAAAACCCAAGTCGAAAATTCAGTATCGCGCAGGCAAGCGAAACATGCAGTTTCCTGTAAAAGTTGCCTAACTGGAGAGGAACTCTTGTTCGCAAAGAACGAGCCAATATTCTTTCAAAGGCTTTTGAAATTTTACGTCAGCATTCGTCTTCGTGAACCAAGCGAACGTTACAATGAAGAGTGAAGCCGTTAGTTGAACACATTCCTTTCATGATGCAATGATAAACCTCAACCGAAATTTTACACTCATTATCTTTTCTGGTGTCTATTGCTTATCCTTTAAATTGCTTGGCTTAGTCACTGTTCTCTCTGCATCAAGAGTCTGTTATATTATTAAATAAAACAATTAAAAATACTTCTTCACCATCAACTGTGATAGTAGTGTTGAGCATTACAATTATCTGCCCCGTTGAGAAGACAGATGACTATGAAAAAGGCAAACATCCGATTCCCTGAAAATCTCCTTCTAGTTGGTTCTCCATTTATAGCTTTGTGCTCATTTGAAGATCACGACATTGCAATAAGCAACGTCAGTCCCCATCATCATACTGAAGGATTGTGAAAAAAGGAGCATTTGCAGTGGTTTCTCCCATTCTGCGAACATTCTCATCCTAAGATCCTCTCTGCCCACTAAAATATTCATAATCTATATTCATCGGCTTCTCCAGTTTTCCTTCACGGATTGATTCTCATCCGATCTTTACAGTGGTACTCGTCACCAAATTCCATTGAGAACATTTATAGTCTTTCGCAGGGCATTTCCTGAGATCTTACGCGATTCCTGAGTAGATAAAGAAAGTCAGTGCTGCAGATTTGCAGATGCTAGAACTGCGTCGTTTCCGATAAAGGGAGCAGAGAAGGATGAATTTAGGGCTATTTGTCTGTGAAATTAACTTTCCCTTCGATAAATTCTTTGAATTTTCCCCACAAATGGATGCATTCGCTCAGCAAAACATTCCCAATTTACCTCTAAGAGGGGCACATTGAACATATGTGAACTCTTTTCTCAAATGGGGTCATGAACGCTTAGAATTTCATACCGGATGAAATGTAAAGACGCGTTCGTTAGAGATCTTCAAAAAGAAAACTACATGTCAACCTCCTAAACCACTAATTTTCACACCGCAAGTAAGAGACTGGTGACTGCTCCCTTCCCCCTCCCCCCTTCTCCTCTGGTTATCCGCCCCCTTTGTGTCTGCGCTAAATCGTCTCTTCAATATATGCTTCTGCGCTCTCATTCGTAACGATGACATACATACTGGCTACCTTTTGAATTGCCCTTTCGCTACCGCTGACACAAATTGCCATGTGCTATCGAAGTTTCTCCGTTACAGCAGTTCTTTTGAATGTGCACTGTTTTCGATATGTCTTTGCAATTGGGTTTTCGCGTACATATCCTTCTTTCCCCTGTCTCTTTGCTTAATCCTCTCTGACGGTATATCTGAGGGGGGGTATATTCGTCTCGACGCCTTCTACCATTTATTTCTCATGTTTAATTCTTACGTTCAAGAATGCACTTACAATGCAGTAAAAGCGATAGAAAGCACTTCGGAAGTAACGGACAGCTCTCACAGCAATATCAGAAAGCCAATTACAGAAAGTTGCCAGGCCATGTTTCGTCATTACTTTTCCAAACGCTTCTCATACCGTAATGATGATTTTTAGCTGTAAACTTATGTTCAAACAAAACCTTCATTTTGAAGAGCGACGGCACGAATTTGGCACGAACAATGTAACCGCTGAGGCGATTCTCAAAACATCGATTCACTGCACATAGCTAATGTAGGGTAGCGACTATTCTTTTTTAGTTGGTCGCAGTTTTATTCATGTTGCTGTATTTATATGTTTATCGATCTTGCATAAATCTGTTTCTACTAGAGATCAGTAAGTAGCCGTCGACATCCTATTCTTGATCAGTCATTTGCGGATGCTTCTTTCTTTGTTATAGATTGAAAACATGCGAATATTGAACGTTTGAAGTGCTCTAACTGATGGAGAGATAACAACTGGTAAGGGTATGAAACGCGAATTCTTCCATACTTCCTTTGTTATCTCTTCAAAGCAAGTAATGGAACTTTGTCAAATTTGTGTTTGTGTCTCACGCTCACCCATGCTGGCATTAGTGCTTCATCCGTTTGCAGTGCAAATAAGGGTCTTTACGATAAAACATCGGCCACAATAGGTGAATAGACCTTCATCCCTCAAACAATGTGGTCTGTGCTTCGCCTTCGCTCCAAAAGTTCTCGATTTTCCAGTGTGTAATACTATTGGAATTATGCTGGTCGTGTTTCATATGCTATTCAGAAACTTGGCAACGACGTTCAATGTCGTTTTCCCCTCAGCCGATCCACAGCGTATTGACTGATGATGTCACTGACGGACTGAATATCACGTGAAATTATTTGCAGATATGAAGATTATGCCTGTGAAATTGCGAAATACTAGGCTAACATCTGCAAAATTGCGAGGTGTTAGGATCATATTTGCAGAATTGCGAGGCATCAGGGTCATACCTGTAAAACTGCAGGGTAGGAGGATCACATTTACAAAATTACAAGGTACTGGAATTACCCATTTGCAAATGCTAACTAGACAGTGATAGTAAATGAACAATCTACTGAAACTGTTAGTGGCTTGGGTGTGAAAATTGTGCAGATCTTGACTGGTGTCATTAACGGTAAGCAGTTTGAAGGGAACCATGCAAATGGTGGACGTCATTTCGCAACTCTATGCCGTAAACGTTAGGGGTGCTAGGGAAATGAGCCTGAGGTGGGTTTGGATTGCGGATGATATCATCTGCGTGAAGACTTCTGTTCGGTAGTTTTTATTAAGGAGGTCCTAGAAGTTGGTAACCCTGAACTACGATGTTCAGGGCATCCCAAGTTGACGCCTGAAGCAGCATTAATGGAGAGATGTTTGATTCGGTTGCGCCCTCAGTTTGGAGGGAGAGAGAGGAGAAGATAGCAGCTTATTCGAGTTCAGGTTTTACCTGTACTTGTGGTCACCGGTTAAACCGGATCCCGATTTCACTTATCACCATCTCAACATGTCCTTAATTTTCCCACTTTGTGAATATGCGTGACGTATCTGCGTTCATGTGCATACATGGTGCGTGAGTCAGTGCATGTGTACGTCCATGTGGTGCGTATTTGTAAGTGCATGCGTGTGTTGCGTGCGCTTCCGCGTAAATGTATTTTGTGTTGCTTGTTGCGTGTGGGTGAGGCGTGGAAGCACGGGGTTCTCACGTTCCATCAGGATCGGCAGTTTGTCGCTTCGACCCATCTACGGCCTTTCTTGTTCGCGATGTTTTCATATCCGTACCACAGTTCCACATGGGGCTACGTTATGCCCCTTTATCCCAATTCAGTTCTTGTTGGCTGGAATCGCTTATTTTCTGTTTTGCAATGATTGCAAACGTTAGTTTATACCTAACGAAGGAGTATTCGGACGTTTCGTTTCATCTATTTTCACGTTGTGACGTCTCATCGTTTAGTCGATATGGTCGAGGAGTACGCGCGGGAACAGATTCGACGGGCCACTGCCTGCATAGCCCTCAACACTGGATTTACTCGCACGAACACGCGTGCATTCAGTGTGCTGACTGATGTCATGCGGAAGTACCTGCAACAAATGTGGCTGCGTGCAAAGATGCTTACTGAACATGGTTTGATTTTAGCTCTTATAGACCCTAAAAGGCGATATGCAGCACTGAACCTAAATTGTGATAGGTTTACCAAGAGGCCTCGTTGGCACTTGATAGGAGATGCCACTGAAGAGGAAAATGTGAGGAGGGATAAAACTCAGTTGACGAAATTAATTGGAAGATTAATAGCGGGTGTTTGAATGGGGGCTTGCTTTCAGTGATTGCTGTAGAATGTACCAAAATGGGATTTGATATTCTTGTGCTTGGTCTCCTAAAGTGAGCAGAATGATGCATGTGGGAGAGTGAAGGGAATACTGAGGACGCAGTAATCACCAGCTAGATGTCTTAGAATTTTGAGGCATATGCAGCAACATGCAGTTTGGAGGAACGTTTTGTGAGTTGCGATAGTATGGGTAAATACCTCTTGAAGCCAGGCGCAGGATGGCGCACTCTGTGCAGGCATCGTTCATCTCTGTCACTTTTGTTTGAAGCTATATCACACTTGACGGATGTGGCAGTGGATGTTCACTAGGCACGAAATAATGTATCTGAAGGCGTTATATTATGAGTCTTCTAGGGCGTCATAACCACCAAATATCAGAAAAGGACACGCCAGGTGTGATGCGACAAGCTTTATTGTTATTTCTTTATTGCGTTCAGCATAAGTTGCTTTCGTTTCCTTTGAAATTTTTTGTCCACCGACTCAAATATCACTTCTGTTGTATATGGTATGGATGCGCGTATATGTATGTGGATTCGTGCTAGTGAACCAAAAGGGTTGTATAGGTGAAAGTGATCGACCATGCCAAGCCGAACGGCAGACTCATGTATCCTGTGATCATACAATGTGCAAGACAATTTTCAGTTCAGTTATTGTGCTGTAATAACTTTGATGAATCGGATTGCTCATATATTTATTGCATTTAATTTAATTCCTTGTTGGTTGCATCGTTTTTTTCTTGCGAAATGACTGAGTATTGTAATATTTTCGCAAATTGAATAAATATTGACTTCTTATGCAATGAAAACTTTTGACTTAGGTACATTATCTTAGGGTAGGGCAGTTTCTTCTTGTTCAGTTCGGTAGGTATTTTTCTGACGAGGTGCAGAAGGTGTGGTGCGGTCATATTTGGGCATAAATGGAGTACGGTGTATTATGATGCACTTCTTTAATGCTCGATAGAAGTACGGCATGATCACGAGCCCATATGTAGATACATTCAGGAAATAGGAATCGCGAGTGAACGGAAATTTTTTTTTNGGGGGGGGGGGGGGGGGGAGGAGGAAGAGAAGGTGGGAGTGGATGGTTGCGCGACAGGTTCAGAAGTGCTAGGAAGGAGGATTATCTGGCAACGAAGTCGAGCGACCCTCGTTCACAAACACCACAAGCTTCGCAGTCTGCATTATTTCTCTGATTAGGATGCATTTCTCGTTAAGTTTTAATGAAGTTTATTGGTGACAGCCTCGCGTCATCGGGTGGAGGAGGGATACATGCCATCGGAAGGTCTGATGGCCAAAAAACTGCAACTGTAGGTACAGTCAATAAAAACTTAGTGCTCTCCTGGTACAGAGAGTGGGGGCGGTCCTCGTTATGTGAAATTTGTCGACGAAGTAATGCGTTACGTAGTATAGAGTCAAAAGTCCGCTTGAGGTGGTTGAATGTTCGAGAAAAATAGATAAAAGTAGGCAATTCAGAAAAATTCTTCCCCAGGAGGCGATGTTCTTCAATGGAGAGCGTACTAAAAGATAGGTGGGAGGTGAGCGAACACCTGCGCGTATATTCAATGCTGCGTTCCTGACTTGACCGTGTTAATCCGATTGCCACCTAAATAATGCGAGAGTGAGACACAAGGCATCGAAGCGGCTATGCGAAGAAGAGCGTCAAAGGCAGTGTTTGGCTTCGTAGGGCGTTAGTTTTCTTCGCTGTTAGGGTCGTCGCTTATATATTTTCATTTCCCATACGTCCGTAAGATGAATTAGGGATTAGACGACCTTAGCAATTCCTACTTGAATGTTAGTGAGTGCATTGTAGGGTTTTCTTGAGCTTTGAAAAAAGACGAGTCTTTTAGAAGATGAAGGGAATAAATGCACGGTTTGAGTACGGACAAATTTGGCATCAATTCCCAGCTACCATCGCATGATGCTAATTGATGGAAGATTCAATGCGGGTGGCATGCAAACATCATCTGCTGCTTGACGGGATGTTGAATGCCTCATACTTCTGACAGTCTCAGTCATGAATACCCATTTCGATCACTTAGGTTCTTGCGATGTTCAATTTACAGTAGATTGCTTGATTGCTGTGTGACAATACATCCAGATTTATTGCTAAATCCTTATTATTTTTGAAACCCAATGTTTTACAAAGTCTTAAGTGCTTCAAAACATGAGTTTTTTCTTGATTATTGTCAAGCATTTACTTTTACATTGCAATGCGGTTATAGAATTCTGAATGCAATCTTGTCACGTTGCTTCATCTCTAGTACAAATTTGTTGAAATAGCATTTTTGTGCTTTGCCTCAGGGAACTTTCATTTTTAATGAAGCAAATACAATTTAGCCCAACACTGAAGCTTTGTTAAGCCGATTGGTGGACATGCATCGGCCCGTTCACCTGGATAGGTATGATCTGAAAATTGTGATTAGAGTTTTAGTGAATAAAAACTGCTGATAACTCATCAATCGGGAAATTGTGCAGGACGACAGTGGAAAATTTGTTTGCTTGGAAGGTTCTACTAAATCGTATATTCTCTTCGTTCGCATGTAGCGAAGAGAGACATTGCGTTGAGTTGCGCTCCGTTGTGGAAGATGATTTGGCAAACTCGAGTTTTTATAAGCTGCTAACGTGGATGCGTTTCAGGTTCCGAAGTTTCCTGTGAAGCCTGCCACAAGGGTTGATAGCTGCGATATCGCGATAGTGGGGAAGTATGATAGAAGTCCTGGTAGCTATTCGCTGTGTCTTCCAATTGTTCCTTCGGGATCTCAAAACGGCAAGGTTTTAACACATCATTTGTGCTTTTCTAGTTCATTCCACCGTTTGTCTCGTGCGAGGTACAAAGCAGAGTTTTTTACTTGCGGTTCATTGTATGTCGACTTCCTGTATGTTATGAGCAGTGGTCGTTGGACAGTGCTGATGCTCTGAGGCCTAGAATGTTATGTAGGAATATGATAGCCGCCCATTGGGGAAGGGTCACAAATTGATTGGACCGGAAAAACTGACCACTGGGCATTGACAGGAGTCGTTGTTGTGGCATCTGGTAACAGTAGTAGCTTTGGGAATCTACATTTTCCTGGCTACCTAATGCAGAAGGTGTGTAAAGTTTATACTGATAGAACAATTTGATCTACACACCTCCAGTATTCTCTCTTCCAGTGTATCATAGTCACTTGGCGGTGATAAACGCTGAAACTCGCCCGGAATGCATCATCCAGAGTATCACTCCGTACGACTTCCTTTGAGGCCCTCATAAGGACATTATAGGCCAACTTTGAAACAGATTTGTGAATGGAGAGCATTTTCGAACTATTCAGAAATCAAGTAAGCAAATCTTTACTGCGAGCGGCTTTTAACATAGTCACATAAAGAAATGGGTTTTGTCAATATGAGGCTGAAGATCGGGCGGTCTATTAAATGTAAGATGATATATGACGTTCTGGCGAAACGAGCAATCTAAAACAAACCCAGTTGGACGGCAGCAACAGATTAGCGAGTCGGCTGATGCAGGTGATTGCGGTAGCAATTGCTTATTTCGAACGTGTCACTATCGAAATGAATGACTTGGAAAGTGAGAAATGTGTGTCGTTGTTAATTTTAATTGCTTAATCGTCATAATAATTTGCTGTACGGGTACTGCTGCACATGATCTCCGAACAGTTCTCCTGGCTGTTTATATTGCTGTTAATGAAACAAAAATGTTGTCTTTATGAAGACTTAAGCGCTTGGCTGGAATCATGCCTTCTACCGCTCTTTTAGGAAGATTTGGTAAGTTTTTAGGTTTTATTTCTTATGACAAAACTTCTACTCGCTTGAAAACTTCTGTTCTTTTAAAGGGAATCTCAAGAACATCCTGCCGTTTCTCTGCAAACATCACACATTGCACCGAAAAACAGTCTGATGCCGTTGGTTGCTATGACAGTGTTGAGCATGCCTTCTGTATGCTGGAATGGCGTTGATGAAGTTACCGGTGACCACTTATTGACTGCATTGTAATATATGTCGAATATCATTTTGATAGATCTTCCCGAAGGTGAGGAGGGGAAAGGTCAGAAGACTGGCAATTTTGAGCAGATGGAGAAATTATAACGGACAAGACGAGCAGAGTGATGCAGTAGGCGGTTACAATGATAACCAGTGAATCTATTGCTGTGAGGCTGTTTTCAGCAGCTGGCGACATACCTACAGTTGGTAGGGTGATATTTCTGGTTAGGGGATTCTAGGAGGTTGGCACGGAAATTTTTGGTTGGCGCATAGTCTTAGTAGAAGGCAATCGGTTGATGGCAAGTACGGTTGAGGTGGAGTGAACTTTGAATTTCATCTGAGATTTCATTGAAAAAGTTGCTAAGGCGAGCTTGAGTGCATGATGTGTTTACTAAATAGAAAGAAAGGGAACTGGAAATGTCTGTTCAAGTGGATGCTAACTCCATTGCCGCTCCAGTTGGCACGTCGCGGGTTGTCACCGTTGGTCGATTTCTGACTATCACAATCCAGGGTCAATACTAGCCCTCCGGCGAAAAAAAACATTTCTAATATTAAGCTTAATTTCGCACTACTTGTTTAGATGCAGTCGTTGAAAAGAAATGTTTGTCAGCAGGGATTGGCGTGGAATCATCAAAAGCAAGCGAGAAGGTCAAGTCCACCGATGTTAAGAGGTCGTACGTTTTTCCAGTTCGCTTTTAATTTATTTTTCTATTCGACTTCACTCTTATTGTTGGACATCCATACTAATACTAACAGGTTTTTCTGTGTGGCTCCGCTCCCATACTAATACTTATGATTTTCACTTTTCGCTCTTCGTCGCCGATATTCACAACTATTTTAAACAAAGTGAGCAAACTATTAGACGGGATTTTCATTTAATACAACGGCAGTCAGTGTTTTCGGGAACATCTTCAAGAAAACCAGCAGCGTATTAGCACTTCGAATTGGTTATTTTACAACCTCCTTACGAGAGGTATGTAGGGTTGGTCTTAATTTTATTGATTGAACCTATTGAAGTAAAGCTGTTAACAGAGATTTCAGTTCAGGGTTGAAATCATACTGAACAACTGTTCCAACAGTTCCTCAGCCACAAATTTCGCATTTTTAAATTGATACGCACTGAGACGCTAAGAAAGCAGAGGAAAGAATTCAAAATTATGTGAACGAGCACAGAAAAGATTTTGTAAGTTAAAAGATTATAAAGGGAGATTGTCTGGAAACTTAAGGTTGTTCGGCTACCTGGTTGTTTTTTTTCTGTCGAATTGATGGAGTCGCTTAAGGTTTTCATTTGCGTTATGCCGAAATAGCTGAAAACTATATAGCAAGTAATAAAAATAAGGAGATAGCAAGTGTTGCAACCTCTTACTTGTCTCATACTTTTCCGCATATGCAAGCTGTTTTTGAAGAATGTCGTCTACTATTGCAAAAGCTGCCAGAATAAATTTATTATAAAATCTTTTCACTTAAAAATGGAGATAGCAAGTGTTGCAACTGAAAGATCACGACTGGGTCATATTGTTTAGTTGTGCACCTTGGCAGTTCACACCTGAATCCAATTACCACATGAAACTCCTAGATTGATTCGGTTGGATCAATTCAAATTGTTAATTCATTTGTTCACTTCGGAAAATTTGCGTCGGAATCCGTCTTATCATTTCAAATTTGAAGTTCCAACGCGTCCATCTGTCCGCTTTCAGTTGATTTGCTAAGCGCGAACAAGTCCACCTGTGTCCCCTATGCAGGCCTTGGTCGTCTCTTCAGGGAGACCGACAATTATATGATTGTTGTGTGCAGAAACTGACAGGGTGCCCTCAATAGTTGGATGCATTTTGTAGTTGGGTGCCCCCAGCAACGAACCTTCTCGCACAGAGATATATTTTTGCAGATATGCTGTTGCCAGACTCTTCACGGCGACGTCTTGTCCACCTTTCTGTTTGAGAAACAAGCGGCATCAAAAAGTGTCTTTCCTAATATGATGTGCATTGCAGAATAACCTCCTTCAAAGTCTTTCATGTTGATCTATCAATGACGAGCAGCTATAGAAAGTTGGTCGCAGAAAGTTTCTCCTGCGCTTGTAGCAATTAGTTTTTTATTCCAAATCATTTGGAGGTTTTATAGATGCAATCGGATTACTCTTTCTAGATTAGTTACTTGACGAGTATCTGACTCTGTAAGGAACAAAGCAGCTTTCATACGGCTTCAGGTTAAGGGTGCTCGTCAAGATTTCAGCAGCGTTCGCTTCCTGTGAAAGGCTGCCTAGTGACTGAAGAGGAGGGGAGGGGAGGGGGTCGTGGTTATTGCTCCCTTTTCATTTAGAAGGAACTCATGATTCTTTGCTCTGAATTTTCTAATTACCATTGATGAAATTGTGGGAGCGTTGTGCGAATGCGCTCAAACTAAGTTTTGCAGCTTCTTGGAGCCTTAAGAGTGTCACGATTTGCAGTGCTTTCAGCGCTAGTTGCCACGCATCCTGAGTTGTCGAGTTACCGTCTCACTTTTCTCGACCCTCGAATAGTTTTCTCGATGAGCATCCTGTGTCTGTGCTATGTTGTCGCTTGTTCTGGTTTAGTTCCATATGATCAATCGAGGGTATTTCCATCAATTTCTTGCTGTGCAGCTTCGAAATTCTACTTCCTTGTCTCAATTAGCAGCGTTGCTGCAACCCTCACTTCAAGCGACCACCTTCCCGAAAAAGCGCTTTACCAATTTCTTATATCCTTGCCTTCCAGCAAACGATGCACAGAAAAGTTTAGAGCACTGGCGTCGAACGATGGCTTTCCTGATTTTTCGGGCCTCAGTGCGAGAGCGCTTGGATTTGTGAGGCAAGAAAGGCTATCGATCCGTAAGCCATCGGTACTTCTTCAGCAAGCAGCTATATCGGATCACGAACACAACGTTGAACAATGCACTACTGATAACAACAAAGGCGTAAGTGTATTGCAGCAAGTGACGGCGCCGTTCTGAGAGTTCTCTTTCATTTCGATTTAGGGGATGACAGCGATTGGTTACTTGGTGTTATCCTCAATCTCAGATTATTCTGATTTTTGTGTGCCGAAGTAAAAGATGATTAAAAATGTTATCCACTGATGTATATTATATGCACCAAATTAGGTGACTTTAGCTGCAATGGTTGTCTAGAAGAAAAGTGCATCGTGGGATTGATCTTCGGTTATCGAGTATGTTGGAAGGATTGGCATGGGGTTTCCACAGGCCATTTCTCGATAACAGGCGGGGGATTGATGCTATTTCCCGCAAGGATTTTGCGCTTCGAACGGCCAGAATTGGCTTGAAGAATTTTCATATAATCTATTGCCTATGGTGAAATTCGAAAGCGTTTTGTGCCACCAGGTGTGCTGGCGCTGTTCTCCACCTTTTTACTCAAACAAGGCGTCCACATGTGTTTGTCACCAGTGACGTACTTCTGCATGGCTCTTTCTGATGTCGATATTTGCATATTATGGGCATTCAGGTGTCTGGATGTACAGATATGCAAAAGGGTACCTGGATGTCCATACGGAAATATGAGAAGAATGAAGCAACTACAATTAAGTTATACGGATTGACTGTACCTATGTATTTTGTATATCCGCCAACGATGTACAATTTTATGTCACTCATACGCAGTTTTGTGGGTAACTCATTTTAAATGTGCGCTTTGGTGGGCACTCCTAGGTAAATATGGGTTTAACTTATGCAGTACGTCAGAAGAACGCTGTTGTGGTCACGTCGTGTTGGTGGTCCAGTTTGTCCGAATCTTTGGGCAATTTGCCATGGAGGAGTAACCTAGCAGGATGAAAGTGTTCTGCTTTGAAGAAATTTTGCTACTAATTGCCATTTAATGTTTAATGTGAGGATGGCAGGAGACTGGGGATTTACGTTTGCACACTCAGAGGAGATTTAAGGACTGGAGGGGAACGAGGACGGCTGATGATAACTTTTTTCTCAGTTTGCTTTATTCACCTTATTTCACAGATCTGACGCATAGTGAAAAAATTATTGAAGGGTGGAAAAATTCTTGTGAAGGGTTGCGTTGGGGCCGGTCTTTGAGCATCTCTTCATTAGCCAAGAAAGCCATTTAGAATTTGATCTTTTTCATCGAGTTGATGTTCTGAGGCCTTTCGTTTTTGAGGCAATCGTTTAAGGAGGTGTCAGCGAAGCGCACATCGATAGCATTGCCTCAGGCACCTTCATCGGCCATCTTGAAAGCTCACGCGACGGAGGGAACGAGCGAATCAACTGCAAGCTCATCGGATATGGCGTGTGCTCAGCGTTCATCTGGAATAGTTAGCGCCCTATTTCATCACTGGCAAAAGCCATCACGCTGATTTCATGTATCGCTTATCTATGAAAGTTTGCTCTGCGGCTCATCAAGACCAGCACTCTTGGACGAATCCACGCCCACCTTCATCAAGTTTTTCCGTGGCTGGCGATATCCTAAATGCTCGGTAGACCCCTAACGGAAAAGTAGCGGAGTTTTGGACAAGCGATTTTCGCTGCCAACATATGAAAACTCACTTATCTGCAGTTGTAATTGATCAACTGAATTTAGTCTCGTGAAGCGGACAATGATGTATTATGAGACACTGGCAAATGTAAGAAATCAGATTTCCTTGTCGTGCAGTAATTGTCATGAAACTTAGTCGCAGAAGGTGAGGGGGGATGAGAATTCATTCGCAACATCGAACTAAATTTTATTTGGAATTGTTTGCAATATTTCTTCAGAGAGATTCGGAACGCCATCGTAATACACATTGGAGTTATTTGCAAGAATATATGCCATACCATGTCAGATACTACATTCCTTTCTGGATTGAATTCCTGTTTACGATTTTCTCGTTTAACCTCTCAGTTTTTTAATATTTCCTATTAAACATCATTATATCTAATTGTTGGTAATGATCATTGATTTGGGATGCGGAATCAACCATAAGAAGGATAAAGAGGGATGTTGCATCTTCCTGATGCCCAGAAGGGTCGAAGATGGTGTGAGTGTGCGCGTTCAATCTACTTCTCATCCGTACTTTCCAGAATTGTTCTGACTGGATTCCTCTTGTATATTTCAATTTCTTTGAAACGCTCATGTCCATCTTAGTTTTTCTTGTGTGACTATGGCAGAAATCTTTCTCTCCCCCTCACCTCCTCCGCTAGCGTGCGATAATGTAAAGAATAGAGTCATTCATGTTTCAGCAATCAAGAATGTTTGGTAAGCCGCCGTCTATGGCCGTTGGTGTTAGGACTTTTTCAAAAGTGAAGAAAGCATTCAAGCGACGCAAGCGTGAAGCTAGAGGAGAAACCGATGTTCGCAAGAAAATTCCAAAACACACAGGAGAAAGGAAGGACGAAGAAAAGGTCACAGATGATTCATTAGACTCTGGATGGGAGGGACAGAGGGGTTGTTCCTTTCTGTGAGGTACCATGCTCAGTTTGTGATGATAGCTGCGGCCGTTTGTTCAAACAATAACTCATGAAAAAAGGAACTGTTATTATTGAAGTTGCTCAACACCCTGTTGAGGTTGCAATGCAGAAACAATGATGTATTGGATGGGTGATCGGATAAAGAAGATGCGATGTGTGCTGAGATGCTTTATTCTTTCGTGTTCTTTCAGTTTTCTCTCATGTCGTTTTTGTTGAACACTTTTGATAAGTCTGTTGAACACATGAAGTCCGTTGAACACTTCATTTCCATAGAGAAGGTTGTATACCTATGAGGAAGTCATTTTGTGGTGATTTCCGATGAAATAATAGCTTGCTTGAATGCTGCGTTGTGGGACAACAAGCTTATGTCTGCTTTCTCAGCAGCCTTCAGTTATCTCTGAACGGGTGGACCATCTCCATCATTCAATTTTTTCTTAAGCTTGAGGGCCATTGCGGTTTTCACTTTTCTAGGTAGATGAGCACTGCAGTTCCGCCATCGGCTTTATGAAAAACCTGACGACCTTCGAATTGATCACTTTGGAGTTTATTTTCAGAAGAGCAACTATCATAATATGGTGAGAGCATCGACCGATCAGTTTGCCTCTCCGATAGCTTCATTTCTTTCAACAGTGGAAAAGAATATCCGACGGCAGACCTCTGACTTCGTTAATGGTGATGATCAACCTAGTGCGTTGACTCCATTCGTCACAATCTCTGCACCTGCTAGCAGCACTACTGCAGAATCTGGTCAGTACCGCTTTGAATATTTCACCGAAGTTTTCATTACACTCTTGACTCATACTGTTCCATTGTGCTGTACTAGGGAATGAAGACATGATAACGTTGCATGACTTGTTTGTCTCTCATGATATTTCCCCTGAGAAAGTTTAAGAATGTCAGCACTTGTATATATGTGGATCTTTTCGAAGCTGTGTGGATCTGACGTCGATCCTCGTTGACATCCGCGACATTTTCCTTTACTGAATTATCGTTTTCGAACTCTGCGACTTCCATACAAATTTCGTTGCAAATTCAGGTCGTATTCATTGTTCTGTCGACTGAAAAGATAAGGCGACGTGGTGATCGTAACCATCGCTTCCTTTTCACTTTGCCTGGCGATGCCTTTCTTCGAATTGGGCTGCATATTTCCCGTCAGTTAGCCTCATTCGCTAATATTTCAATTTTCTATCCATCTTTAAAGGTGAAGCAGTGAAGCTTAGAAGACTGTGCAGTCATTTTCTCTTGCTTTCAAATTTCAAATTCGCTTTGCTTGCATCTTTTGCTTCTCGTTTTCTTAACTTGGATTTTCCGACTCTGAAATAAGCCACAGCATGTTTTGTCCATGTATCCTTTTACTAACTTCTTGCAGTACTACTTCTCTCTGGATTTTCTATCATCCGCCATGTGCACAACATCCCTTTCGTTTAGAGTTCTACCCGTTTCTTCATTATAGAGTTCACACACAAAGCTCGAAGCATAGTGGATAGATGCACTTCTTCCTGTGCGTATAGTCGACTTCACAAAAACCAAATTGTGCAGATGTCGCCAATGTCCACATGAGCGCTTTCACGATTGTGATTGTGACACATAATAATCTCCTTGTAATTATAGATGAGAGGCCGAGGATCAAGCTGATTTTTAAACGGGAGAATGGTCGCGCCAATTTTTCGATCGCTTCTTCCCCAGGTATATTTTCTGAAGACGCTCGCATTTTTGCTTCTACTTTTCCCTAATCGTTGCTGTCAGGAAAGAGGAGCTGTATTTGAAGAGTTTGTGATGTGCGAATGGATATGGAATCGGAAAATAGGTGAGGTCATATTTGCGGGAACGTTCACATTTTGGTTGTCTCTTTATTACTGCATTTTGATTGTATATTAGTGCTACGCCCATTATGTTTGAAAATTCAGGTGCGGTGTTGTGATACATCAGATTTCATTTGCATCGTCGTGTTTGTCAACGTCCTCACCAACAGGTTATCCCTCGTGAAGTATAGTAGGGAATTATGATGGTTTGATCGCTATTATATTGTCAAGGATGGAATGCAAAGTCATCGGCACATAAAGGAAATGCATGACACGTGCAATATGACATGGAAGGTAGATTGATGGAAATGTTGGATGCCATTGCGCACACGTCGCACTTTCTTTGGGTGACTGATGCTGCAGAAGGGGACAGAGAGTTGTGTTAATTGTCAAGTCAATATGCTGAACACACACATTCATTTTATAATTGCAAATTTCTTCCTCCTCGGGCAAATTTCCGCCCTGATCTCCAATGTCGCATATTTTTTTCATACGTTCATTTTATGAGCTTCCGACTACACAAGGATTGGCAGTGGAAAATTGCAAAGTGCCATAACTGCGAACTCTTTGAGGTAGGGCGAGTAAAGCAAGCCAAAATTATTGAACGTGACATTGATGAAGAGAATTGCAAATTTTTGAGATGAAACGAGTAAGGCAAGAATTCTTAGCTGCATGCTTGATTTCAACATTTTATCAAATATTCTTGGTAAATTCCGCTCAGGTTGAGGAAGCCTCATCTGCGAGAAGCGATAGCCAACTTGTCGCTACGGATTTAAAAATGCTTTGAGGTTTGTTAGTGTACGAGAGTTGAAGAATGAATCATTCGATATTAAACCGTCTGATTTTGAAATTATTATTCAATTCTGTCATGGTGCCATATATACGACTGCACCACTTCTATTGATTGAAGCATATGTCGCTCGGATCCGAATGTCGGACGTTCATCTCATTCCAAATATCATAAGATTTAGCTAAAGGCAAAATCAAGCTTGAGATTGAACCACTGATGAACTTCCCTGTTTTGCAGCAATCGCACCACTCACTCAATCCTCGAGCATATTAACGGAAGGATCTTCCACAGATAAGCAGACAATGCAAACAGTGCCGACAAATTTGGAATCGTTGAGTCGGGACTTCAGAACTGACGCATTGAATGCATCAGCTTCATCAGAGAAGAAGAATAGAAAAAATAAGTCAATGAAGGTGATGATTGGAGGTTCTTTGTTTCTTTCCTTTGATCGGATTCAGTTGATTTCAGAGTGAGAAGTTTCAGCAATGTATTACCGAGTAGTTACAAGCACCTCGAATGTTATTCACTAGAAGTTGCGTCTTTTTTCCGTATTTTTTTAGCTATAACTTGTCATTGGTTAATGGTTCAGTGTTATTTAACATTGTCTGGCGTCATTTTGGCACTGCAAAGGAACTCTAGGGCAAAAAATCTGGAAAATATATTCCGTTGACGCAGGAAGACTGAAAATTTTCCCTTTCTCAGGTTCCTGAAAACGAGAAATTTTTCCATTCTATGCGCATAGTGGTTTTTTCTTGGTTTCCGCGCGATTTCTGAAATTACTGCACATCTACCAAAAGTTCCACTCCTTTACAGTACTTGCCAACGAGATGTACAATTTTTCTCTTCACTTATATACCGTCGAACGTCAAACTGTTTGTTGAAAATTACGGTGCCTTTCAGTTGGGTTTATTAGGAGAGAATGCATAATTCCGGCATGTAAATGTTTGTATATGTGGCAGTTCGGAACGCAAACGGATGCGTAGTGATAGAAAATCTTCAGTCTTATTTATCTGTTGGACAAATATGATAACTCACAAGTCTTAAAATTGATAAACAATGATTCATGAGTGAAATGATGCTTAAGTGCTTATAGTCTTCCTGTCTGCAAAATTCGTTCAATGACCGTTTTTGCAAAGATAATTGCTAAACAGTTTCGCACTCAATGCTTGTGATGGGGGAAACTAATGGACCTCAGGCCGAGTGGTAGGTAATCGCTTCCCTGTTAGGAAACTTTTCATATTGACCACTTTATGCTGAAGATCTCATTATTTGATTTGTGCTTATTGTTCTCTCAAAATTATGCATTAGAAGAGGCTATGAATAAGTGAACCGGCAGCCTGCCCTTGATATCACTCGTTTTACTTTTGTTTTTATTTTCAAAGGCTTGTTGTAATAACACTGGTTGCTGTGATGGAACTATATTAGAATCTGGTAATTTGCTGCAACTCGTAGAAGAAGGAGGGGATCGCTCAGAAATCGGAATTAGGTGTTCAGTGATAGTTTGTTTAAGAAAAAACGATGTAAGGGCGTTTTTGTGGAGGGAGATAAGGCTGAGCAGGGCAAGAACGAGAACGTGAAGGACAAAACGAACGACGATGAGAAGCGGGGTCGAATTGGGAAGCATCGGAAGAGAGGACGCGCCGAACTGGACGGTAATTGTTCAAGCTTGGAACTTATGAAAAGCTTCGAAACCGTGCATCAGTGATACACAGTTTATTGGTCGCTTTGGTTCGAGCCATTTTTAATGGCCGATGAATGTAAGAACCATTTTGGGGACTGTGGGAATGTTGACTAAAATGAAAAAGACAATGTTAATCTTTGCAAATGTTTTGTGGAACACATTTCTTTATGCGATTTCTCTGGTACATGACAGCGATCGGTATAATGGCACTACGGCAGTGGTCACCTTAACCCTTCCGTTATGTTAAGAGGATAGTTATGTTAGCCGCTTCTTTCCGTCAAAGGCGGCCACCATCCGAACCCTTATCCACAAAAGTTTTTTATTTATCAGTAATCTTATAAAACTGCAGTGGGTAAATATTTTAGTGTTTATTAAGAGGGGAGATGTGTTGCTCTCACAGATGTAAGGGCAAAATGATCGAGCGATTGCGCCACTTTGAGACAGAAAGTAATTTGCTTCGATGAAATTTCAGAACTAGAGACTGGGAGAACTAGGCTACCATCAGAGACTCATGAGAAATGTCATTTCGCAAAAACGGACTTCCTTTGTGCCGTGTCGGGGGAAATATTCTGCTTCTTCGCAGCATACGGAGGCCCTATTACTGTGGTTCCGACTATTCGGACAGAAAGGCTTTCTTGGTTGTTGTTATCTCGGATTCCCATCTATATTGGATTTTGTTTCTTGTCTCAGGAAGATGTTACCGTTTTCTTATCTCGCTTTGACGTTAGTGGTGGTCAGTGTTGTTGCAGAAACGACGAACAGCGAACATGCATTAAAGGTGCCCAAGGTCAGAATCAAGATCCCACATGCTTGCAACACTGTGAAGGGGCAGAAGGTCGACAACAAACGTTTGATGAGCCAGCCGTGCACGTCTGCATCTTGCGCGCAGGAGGCGATCTGCAATGCTCCCGACAAGTATTGATTTTGAATCATCTGAATTTGAGCAACGGCGAAATGTTGGATTCACGTTTTTGTGAACAATCAGCTTTATGAAAAAAGCATTTCTAGGTCCGAGGAACCGATTATATGTTTCTTAAAAGCTCCCCAAGCATCTCACAGAGGTGGCCTTAAACATATTTTAATATGCAAAGCATAACATGACAGCGTTATGTCAGCACATCCATGTATCTTGTCCGTCCGTATTTTTGCCCACTTCACTTTGTAAAAGTTGCTGCACGTCTGCATCTTGCGCGCAGGAGGCGATCTGCAATGCTCCCGACAAGTATTGATTTTGAATCATCTGAATTTGAGCAACGGCGAAATGTTGGATTCACGTTTTTGTGAACAATCAGCTTTATGAAAAAAGCATTTCTAGGTCCGAGGAACCGATTATATGTTTCTTAAAAGCTCCCCAAGCATCTCACAGAGGTGGCCTTAAACATATTTTAATATGCAAAGCATAACATGACAGCGTTATGTCAGCACATCCATGTATCTTGTCCGTCCGTATTTTTGCCCACTTCACTTTGTAAAAGTTGCTGTCAGCAAGTTTGCTTGGCCTTGCACACCATAGGTGAGAGACGTTCGTGCCGCCATGTTGACAATGGTGGCGATTCCCTTTTGCAAAAAAACTGGATCAAAGAAGAAACGTTTTTATTGAGCTTAGGCAGGAAAATTATGAAAACTAGATGTTGATACTGCAATCTGATGTCGATGTGTCATGCGTACAGCAGCATGTCGAACTCATTTGCAAAACTTGTCGACTTGAACATGCAGGAGCTCGCTTTCGCTTCTGCCGCGTTGACGGTGAGTGCTCTCGTAGCTGTCTCGTCTGGTCGTCATGCAGTTCATCTCATCCTATTTTTTTCTTTGTGTGCATCATTTCTTGCCTGTAAGTTCAGAGAATACAGCTTCATTAGGCAATCGTTTATGTGCTCGAACATTGCCAAAAGCGATGCCACAGACTTTTGTTGTAGTTTTCAACGGTAGGTTGTTTGGCTTTTGTAAGTTGGAACTCCACATTCTTCGGTTTCTAATAGCACGAATCGGCAGGTTCAGATTTCTGTGACGATTTTACGCTCATGTAAAAAAAGAATTTACATTCATTGCGCTTTCTATTCTGTAGGACATTCAGAAGGTTAATAACATATATCATTGCAGTCTGGCGAAAGGCACGCAGCCTCTTCCATCAATGGGCACGTGTGTGGTCTCCTCTAGTCCATTATTAGAAGAAATAGGAGTAGAAAAAAATGCGCAGTTATCAAAGGACTCAACTTCCAGCGGGCCAGAAAGAAGTGCGGAACAATCGAGAGGAAAAAGGGCAAAGAGACGTGCAAAGCGTGCAATTTGCACAACGAACACTGAGGTATGCAACGTTGTCATTCGCAATTTTAATTCGTTGAGGTCCCCAAATGATGTTTTTTGGGGGCAATAACTAGTATCCACTTTTTTGATATTTTTTATCTCTAATTCTCAGTAATTTCTATTGCTAACTGGTGTGAAAGATCTGAGGGTGAACGTAAAAACATTGTATAAGAGGTAGGCTTGGACAATGGAAGATTGGAATTCGAGTTGTCATTCCTACTATTTCCCCGTGCGTTATCTTCATCTTCATGGTGTTCTTATCTGTTTTATGAAACATAATAGCTCTCCGAAGGCTGAACTACACGTAAAGAGGGGACAGTCTGAAGCAGGATTGCAAATTTTGTAATTAAATCAGGTTGTTTGCGGAACACTTTTATTAGGAAACCATAGAGCCGTTTCGTTTGCTTTCTGCAACATCAAATTTCGTTGATTGTCCTTGCTGAGCAGTTTTCAGATTGTCCGTTGATGACTGATCACAGTTTTCAATTCTTGAACATTTCAGCGGGAAACGCTGTTCAACGCTCCAAAGGCTTCGAAGAAGAGTAACGTCACGCTCTTCTCGGATCCTGCCAAATTGTGCGTTTATGTATTCTTTATTTGCATTGTTTGCATTCACTTCTTTCAGAAAAAGTGACGGAGATGCAGAATTACTGAGTGCCGTTCGTTGTAGATTTTTTTTCTGTTTTGGGAGAATGCTGGATTGATACCAATTCCACACATCATGAGTATGTCATTTTCGATGGCCAACTGAACCGCAGAAGAGTTCATTTCGGTCTGTTCCTGAAAAGTCCCCCCAGTGCGTGGTCCTTAGGATGTAACTCAGAACATATTAGTTGTTTGCGTTTGCATTAGGCTTTGCGGATTCATGTTGTACCGAAATAGAATGATCATCCACAGGGCTTCATCTGATGGTCACTCTTGTATAAATGGGCAGAAAAGGCTTTTCGGAGAGCTTTAGCATTCAGAGCAGGCATAGCCGTCCTATCAAGAGCTCACTCGGTTTTCAGACAACCATGGAGAAACTGTGCCGATTCCCTTTGACCTCTCCGTTGGATAGTTCTTTGTCATATGCTGAGTGATCAGCGCTCTGCCTTCTCTCGAGATCAATCTTCAGAGGTCGCGAGTAGTTACTCCAGATGTTTCTTTATTCTGACATCATTCTGTGTTTGCTTTATGGCAACCGCCGCGGTTTTCTTGTCCTGCTCTGCCCCGATTTTACTGTCTCTTTCCTTGGTTTTTTCCCGTTGCGGATTGCGAGAGGAGTGTCTGAGTGTTACGCTGCTTCTCTGCTCAAGATTTTGAAGGTTAAGATGCGTGAGTGAGCGATTAAAAGCAGCGTCCACCACAGTCATCCGATCATGTCGCATTGTGTTTCCAAATATTCTTAGGGGGAACCCAAAGAAATGGGGCGTCCATTGATAGTTCTGTTCGGAGTGGAAGATTTCTATTTGTCTTATAGAACAGTCACACGTTTTGGCTTCTAAGATGAAGATTAGGAGTGCTTGTCGACAGCCTGAACTAAATTGGATCCACGCTGTTCAGTAATTTGACATTACTGGAATGCCATAATCACGGAGTGATAGCACCGAGTGCTGAAATGATGAAGAAGACCGATCTCCTTCACTGCATGCTGTGTCGGATAGATTTTCGGTGGTGTCATTCCGAAGTGGAGTTATGGGTACCAGTCTCCGGACAAGTTGAGTCAATTTCTCTTCTGTGTAAACTCATGGTCAATTAAAGGATGCAATGGAGGGAGTGGTATTGTGATTAAAAGTGTTTATAGCTTGGGAAACAGACCTCATGGCTGGATCGAATTGCTCGCTGGTACCGAAGATGATAGCGTTGGCGAACGCAAAGTGTGACAAGTGATAACTGTTGTAAGCAAATGTCTTTACTGAGATAATCAGTTGGATCAGCACTCGTGCCATGCCGACGTTAACTGTCATTGTTTTGTGTGTCGTGCCTACCCCCATGTTTACAGATGCCTTTATGCGCTCATGCGTGATAAAGCGATCTGTCCATGCACCCTTCGCGCGAACGGCTGAGTTGAGATGCTTCTGGTCGATGCCAGTGTGCGCTAGTTCACAGTTTATGGTTTTATGTTGAGGATAGTAGCTGTGGATATAAGGTCTCAGTTGTACCTCACAAGTTTTTAAAGGGAGCCGGAGAGATAACCTTGCAGTTGGAATCCTTTGGATAGAAACTCAGTTGTGCCTCCCATATTCAGAAAATGCCGTGGTTTATTTTTCGAAACCTTGACCTGAGTTGGCGGCTGGTATCCGTTGTTTAGTTTCCGGTGAAGTATTTTGTTTCATACGTATTGGCTAGGTGTTTGGGTAAAACCTCAGTGCCTCGTGCAGTAGCTGCAGTCCGTTCCTATAGGCCACTGATTTGTCAAATCGGTGTATAGCTATTATGTATTTCTTCTCACCTGAATATTGATTTCATTCAACTTTGCAATTGTCGGACTTCGTTTCCTCATTTTTGCAGTATGCAACAGTATGTCCGGTTCTATGGCTTTGATCGCTGGTTTTTCATTTTCCTGTCTTTGTCGGCTTGCTCTCATTTCTGTTTTTGCCCTTTTGTTGTTGTTGGGGCGCGTTAAACGTTTATCGATATTTTTCTCATTATTTCTAATCCGATCAGGTTGTGATCATTGCCGGAGATTATTTTGGTTCTTTAAGGTGTTCTTTCCTCTTTTCATTTCTTTAATAAAGTCTTGTGTCATGTGTCCACGGTTCCTTTTAATAGATTGGTTAACACAGAACTGGACGCGCCAACTTGCAGTTTTTGAAAGGATGAGACAGGTGGTCTCCTAATACCGAAATAAAGGCTGGAATGCTTGAGCTTTCGGGACTGTAAAAAAAGAGGGAATATTGCCATTTTCATAGGTGACGATTGCAACGAAGTGCTTAAACCTTTCACGCGTCTTTCGTTGTATGAGGAAATGACCATTCAAGCAATATGAAGTGAAGTCCATTGACGCTGGATCCGCTAAAATATGAGGGTTGAAGAATTGTTGAAATGTGATGCAGATGCAAGAGATACTGACACGGCTGATGTAAATTCCATTTCGTGCCGTGTTCTGGGAATGATTGGTGCGGGTGAGCACGATATAACCATGCTCTATGAGCGTCAGCGAAGGTGGTGACACTAGCATGACCCTCCCACAGGCCACTGTGATTCACTTCCACCATTACAGCCTCTTCCACTAAACAGTCTTAGTGGTGGTACTACTGTAGGTCATTTGGATGATCAGGGCAGCCGATCCGGGGCTTAGTGAGTCAGATATGATATCGTTCCTTTAGAGCTAAGTCGGTATGCGGTCGATAGCGATCAGTGTTATGCACCGGAAATTTTTGTGATTCAGACGCAATCCTCAAGAAGCCCGCATGGACTGTGTAATTTCTCGTAGGTACAATTTACACTAGGTATGAACAGAAGCAGCTCCATAATGCTTCGCTAAGCACCAGTATTCTTGAGAACAAATAGAAATACAGTTTTGCATCGCTAATTCTCAACTAGAAATTTGCTTTTAGTTCGTAGTAAACCGCTTAAATGGTAAAATAATATTCCCGTTCAAATTTCACCATGACTGTGATTGCCGTAATTCACAATGAGGTGACGATCAATCAATCGAAGCAAATGGGTCTTGAGATTTCATCCTGTATGGTAAATTCGGTGATACCCACCAACGTCATCATATAGTTATCATGCTTAATAATGGAAATCGCCGGATAAATATCTACGCTTATCCTCAGCACGACGTGGCTGCATGATGACATACTTTAGCCGAAAATTGCATTAAAGGCAAAATGAACATAACAACAATACTCATTAATGCGTTTTTATATGCGAAAATTGTGAATGAAAATTTCGCTGTTCTTCGACACGCCCATTTGTTGAGCAGATTTTCATTTCTAAATCTTATTGAAATTTCCAGTGAATGGAGCAGTCGTTTGAGTTGAATTTGAGCATGTCATACCGATCACTGATACAAGTGCCCGCACCAAACTTCATCGCCTGCCTTCTTTGATTTCCGGAATGAAGGCGGTCGATATTTTCTATACTAAGTAGATAGTGGGCAAAGCTTTGTTTCTTGAATGTGACTCAGGGACATATTTAACTATACAAGGAAAGTTGATGCTTTACACAACAGAAATTTGCAAGAGGTGCAATGGGCGTAGCAAAATGATTGTAATTTGCTTCTTCTATGCTAATTTAGGTTTGAGATGGTTTACACGGGCTGCTCCTCACTCATTCGTCTTACGGTGGTTGTGTCTGCGCGGCCGCAACCTCATCCGACTTTCCACTGTACGAGCTTGTCGTTCTTGGATGCTGTGGAACTTTATCCTTCTCCATCGCTATCAGTCGTACTTCCACCCATGAAAGATCTACGAAAGACCAAATTGTTTCATATTTCCCCAGTTTTCAACTAGATGAGTCGAGTTAGGTTTCGAAAACGAGGAGGCTCTCTATCTTGATGAAGATATAGAGGGGAAAGCTGTTTTGATAAAATCATTATATGTCTCAAAAGTGCAATTGCCTTATGAATCGTTTTGCAGTTGCGAACACATCTCGGCAGCACTATAACGATGAGTATTGTGGGCATCACTTCTAAGACAAGTTTGTTGAGTTTACCGGCAGCACTTGCCTAATGCTTCTATGTACACTATCCTTTTTTATAGTTTCGAATATCAGTTGCTTTTCATTTTCTCTTCCTTGGAACCATATATTATCAGCTGATACTGCTAGTCTAATAACGACTACTTATTATCAACTGACAGTGCAACAATTAAGTAATGATTAGATATCCGATTATAATTCTGTGGAGTAATGCGAATATGATTTCTTTGAGGCTACTGCAATTTTTCGATTATATCTTTTGTTGGATATTTGGTGATGTTTCATAACATGCAAAGTGATGATTTCGCCTACTGAAAGTGCGATTGCAAAATGCATGCACGTGGCAAAAAGTGCAATGTACAATGGCCACGTCATGATGACGTGCAGCAGTGCAGTGGATGTCACGTGAACGCATAGGAGGGCTGTCACATTTCGACATGGACTATCACGTGATGACCACTATATAAGCTGGGCCTTTTCCATTGTTTTTGTATGTGTGTGTTCTGGGTATCTTACTACTTCGGTTATTCGTCTAATAAAGCTCGCTCCTCACTCGCCGCCTTCGTCCGCATCATCACGCCACCACTCAGCGACGCAACAATCCTCAGTCAATATACAACAGTCGCGACCAATTATACAACAGTGGCGATCAGGGAACTCTGCGACGCGGATCACTTATTGCGACTCTCTCAGAAACGCAGTTTCAACAGCTCCTCGTGACGTTCACGAACGCTTTTTGCGAGGTGGCTCAACTTCAACAGTCGCAGCTACCACAGCCGGGCGATCCAATGCGACAATTCGACGTGCTTTCCGGACGCCTCACACAGTTCGTATACGACCCAGATACGAACCTAACATTCGAGGCATGGTATCGACGGCACGAGAACGTCTTCGCAGTTGACGGCGCAACGCTCGGCGATGTCACTCGCGTTCGCCTTCTGCTCCAGAAGCTCGACACTCCCGTGTACGAGAAGTATGCCAACTACATTCTACCGAAAGCTTCCAGCGACGTCAACTTCGCAGACACGATAGCAGTGCTTACGGGTCTATTTGGACCGCAACAGTCGCTGCTGAATGCACGATACGCATGTATGAAGCTCGCTAAACAACTAAGAGAAGATTTCGTTGCCTACGCAGGACGAGTCATTCGCGAAGGCGCCAACTTTCGATTTGGGACGTGCACAGAGGACCAGTTCAAATNTCCCTTCTCGACGAAGACCCCAGCCAGCTCAACGGAACCAAATACCACAATCTGGCAACCAAGTCAAAGGCCAAACTCGGCGCTCCAATGCACCAAGGATCCCCCAACTCCATGCTGGTTCTGCGGCGCGATGCATTTCAATCGCGACTACAAATATCGCCAGCACCGCTGCTCCTTGTGCCAAACTACTGGACATAAGGAAGGCTTCTGCAACGTTACCAAACGCCGCTCAAGGAACAAGCACCGGCCAAAACAACGTGCTTCGCCCCCACATCAAAGAAGACAAGCACGATCAGATGCAGCTTCCAGTGTCTCAAGGATCGACTGCACCGAACATCGACGCTTCAAAATCGTCACAGTGAACGACAAAGCAATCAGCTTCCAAGTGGATAGTGCATCAGATGTCACGATCATCAGCAAGGCAACATGGCAGCTCATTGGACGACCAACTCTCCAGCATTCATCACTCATCGCTCACAGTGCATCAGGAGATCAGATCAGCATTCTGGGACAACGAGCATGCACCTACAGCTTCCAGAACGCCTCAGCAAAAGGACTGTTATACGTAGCCAACACTCAGTGCAACCTACTCGGAGCAGAATGGATTTCAAAGATGGGGATGTACGCACTCATGCACTCCCTCCCAAGGAAGGACCCAGCTGGATCGACAACGATCAGCGTCAGTATCGCTGCACCAAGCAGCAGCCGCATAGCCATCGATCTACAGCGCCGCTATCCGCAGGTCCTAAGTACTCGTTTGGGACACTGCAATCAATCAAGAGCTACTATCCAGCTCAAGCCGGGCGCCAAACCGACCAACCAGTCGGACGGTCTTCGGACGCTCTTCGAAATGTTCGATCTCCAGCAACCATCACAGCAACCAACGGATTGGGAACACGCACAGCCCGTCGAACCCAGTCAAGTCCAAGAACAACCGATACGTGCGAGACTAACATGCCAGCGTCCACGACGGCTCAGCATCGAACCGCAACGAAAGAGGTATGGTGATGCCACTCTTTAACCCCACCCCCCTTTCTCTCCTACTTCAAAAAGGGGAGGTGTTGGATATGTGGTGGTGTTTCATAACATGCAAAGTGATGATTTCGCCTACTGAAAGTGCGATTGCAAAATGCATGCACGTGGGAAAAAGTGCAATGTACAATGGCCACGTCATGATGACGTGCAGCAGTGCAGTGGATATCACGTGAACGCATGGCAAGACTGTCATATTTCAGCATGGACTGTCACGTGACGACCACTATATAAGCTGGGCCTTTTCCATTGTTTTTCTTTGTGTGTGTTCCGGTGTCTCACTACTTCGGTTCTTCGTCTAATAAAGGTCGCTCCTTACTCGCCGTTCTCCGTCTACATCATCACACCACCAGTCGGCGACGCTACAATCCCCAGTCAATATCAACAGTCGCGACAAAATACGCAACATCTTTAATCTCCAACATTCTTTTTGATAGAAACTGGCCCTTTTCTGTGTGGAAACGGCTACAGTCCCTTGAGCCTGCCTTTCGAGTAAAATGATATATTTGGAATATTTAGACCTTTGGTCATCGAGGAAATGCTCAGGGGTCCAGAAAACTAAAATGGCAGTAAGTTTTCCCATGAAGATTCGAAGGACGTCCCAAGTAAAGGTTACAGAGGTCGCTTACTGCAACTATTTTTTCAAAACATTCTTTCCATCCTTCATACTCATCTGGGATAGGAGAAGCGGGAATGATGCCATTCAGAGGCTCAGGACGACTCATATAATTGCTGACGCTTGTTACAGTCATGTATGGCATTCAGTGTTATGCCAGGAAGTATCTGATTTTGAGCTCATTGTAGAACACAAGCGAATTTGGGGCCCTATGCCTTTTATCGATTCTTCTACGTGGTGGATACATAAGCGTTCTTTGAAGAACAATAGTTGCAATGTAGAAATCAGTAGTGACAAAANAGTTTCTTTAAAAGTTTCTTGATTAACTATTGCAGCCATTCGCAGTCAAAGCCTACTTAAATCACCGAAAAGATTCCATTGCAGGCTAGCATCGTTGACAGAGTAACGGCCACATATCGCTTTCTGCCCTCTCTAATTTCACAGCGGTTTGCAAGCTCGGCCCGCGTGCAAGTAAAGCCCAATAAATTGCACAACATCGACTGTGGCCCGGATGCAGAAGTGACCGTTAGTCGTGACGATGCTCTCAACATTTATACGTGCATGCAGGTTGGTTTATCAATCGGATAGTGAAATGGCACACGTGTTGTTTCCTTGTCTTTTCTTCTTTCATTGCTAACTTGAGCATACACTGCTTCTGAATTCAATGCTGTTCACGATTGAAAGATTCTTTGGCGAATTGGTCACTGCGAGAAAGCGACAACAAATGATGGCAATCGCTTAAGAAAACTAGAAAAGGATACAATGTAACATAAAATCGCGGACTCGCATGAGCAGGTCGCTTGCAAAAGTCCCTATTGATGATTGAATGAGAGCTAAGAAATGGAAGTGTCGATTTGCATGAAAAGAACAATTCCATCGCCGTAAATGCTAATATTTTCTGCAGGTTTTCTGTTTCTTTCGCTTAACAAAAGGCACATTTCAAGACGATTCGAAGACTGGAGACGGCGGCAGGCAATTTGTACAAGGAGCAGAAAATTCGTGGTTTCTGCCATTTATATGCTGGAGAGGTAAATTGCTTCAATGTTATTTTGACAGCAACTGTGTTGCTAGAAAATAAAACGCCACTACACTGTAACTTCTAGATCTGCTATTATAAACATTCAAAGGCGCAATTCATACAAGTTGTTTTCATCCTTGCCTAGAAAGGCTTGTGATGCTTGTCTGTGAACTTTACTTTTTGAAGGATCAACTCGAACGCCTCCACAGTGCTACTTAACCGTTTCAGCTAATATATAAATGCCTGTTTCACTCTCGTTTTTGAGTACCTGCACCACGCCTGTGAAAGCTCTCCGCAGTGCAACGCACTGCAATATTCTACCTCATGTTTGCCCGAATGCTTCTAAAGAGAAATGCGAAGGTCACCAGCAATTTCTATGAGGGATGAAATGCTTCATTGGCATTCGAATGCTTAATAAAGGGGCTGGCTGTTTTATTGCGTTTGCAAAGATCACCTTCATTATTTTTTGGGTCGTGGAGGAAGTACCAGCTTTGTTTGAAGGAAGCGTGTGGGGTTGGAATCGAATCGGCAATGGAACCCAACGATGCAATCATCACTTCCTACCGATGTCATGGTATGAACTGTCTTTGCGGATCGGGCGTTCTCCCAGTGTTGTGCGAATTAACCGGTAAGTTCGATCAGGGCCTCATTTCCACTGCTTCCTTCCCAGACGGTACAGGTTTCAGTTTTGATGGTACTGCGTGGATTCGATATGTCATTGTTGCGGTAGAGTCTCTTCTGGTTTCGTGAACTATGGCGACTAGCAATTTAAGCATCCGTTGCCAGAGCGTATTTTCGAGAGACCTAAAGCTGCACAAACGACAATCAAAAGGGACCGCTTGTAGTGCTTTTTGACTATAAAAGTGGAGGACCCGCGGAAAATGTCCAAAAGGCATGAACATCCTTGAGCAGCAGGCTGTTTCATAGACTAAAATGAAAAGTGCGTGATTTTCGCAAGCTTTCACGATGCGCTGTTTGGTCTCAACGACTCCCTTTCATCAGGTGGGGCGGGTCCAAGCTACTTAATTAAGAGGATAGGTGGAATGTGGGATGGAATGATTCCGCTTCTGCAAGTCAACCCGTCAAAGCAGCCGATTGCGTCGATATCAAAGAAAACGACAATTTTTTAGGTGCTTTCGCTCACGTCACTGATCATCCGTACAACTCCTTAACCAAAAATACTTTTGATCCCCGTCGAACAGGTTGTCGAGCTCAAGAAACTGGCCAATTTAACGGTTTTCTCAAGTGCCAACAACTGACACATATGACGAGTATCTGAAACCAAATCAGCCTGAGGTGTAAATTGTTTCTGCCAAGTTTTGTCGCCTTTGCCCTTGTAAAAATCGAAGTTCAACCTTACCGGATGGACACATGGGCTCCAAACATGACCAAACATGCGCAGACCTAACTTTGACCTTGCCATAAACGCTTGCCATCAAGGCTGCGCATATGCTTGCAAATGGCCGCACCCGAGTATAAAATCGTTAAACTTTGCTAAGGACACGCAGGAAGCTGCGAGGAAATCCCTTATAATACATTCTTTCCTACCAAGCAAAGCGCGACAAGGGGCCTTGTCAGTCTTTGAATACATAAAGCTCGAAAACTCGGAACAAACATAATCAAAGTGGTTTTCACCCAAACATTTCGGTTTACAGATCACCTCAGAGTGAGATGATGCCTATGAAATTTCTGCATTCTGTTACAGAAACAGCATGCTTCTGAAGGTTAGCCTCACGCGTGACGTTCGAAAAGAACATCGACTGCTCAAGATGTTTTGGGAAAAATTTGAGGAAATTGTTAAGCTTGAAGATTCCGGCGCTATTACACATGCGTCCGCGTGGAGTAGAGCACCAGAATGCCTTATTTTACGAATGATACTTATGGGTCTTCGGTCTAGCTCGTAGTTTTCTGGCATTCGCACTATGCACCCTAGATAATGTTGATCCTCTCCGTACAAGCCTTGTTTTTAAAACTGCATAGCTTGATTAGAATTATACCCGAACATTATGGGAGAGTGTTGATGTATCGTGCATCTCTGGCCAGTAGCAGTTTTGTTATGCATTAAATTACGTCAGTATTTACATTTTCAGGTCGGATGAACGGTAATGTGCACGGCAAAGGTGGCTCAATGCGCATGTATGGGCATAACTTTTATGGAAGTAACGGTATTGTCGGTGCACAGCAACCCTTGGGAACGGGAGCGGCGTTCGCAATGAAGTGCAGGAAGATGAAAAACGTTTGTTTCACCCTGTTAAGTGATGCAGCTGCCAACCAAGGACAGCTGTTTGAAGGTGTGTCGCTCGCTTCGATTATGATGCAAACTGTTGCAGATGATGAGAAAGGCAGCTCAGTGAGATCTTTCGATCGGGTTAAATGTGCCTTGCAGATGTCATAAAATGTTTCTGATTTACTTAAGAGATGTGCAGCCTCGTAACTGAGTGCATCTCTTCCAATTATGAATGGCTGAACTTATCACCGTTACATACGATCGGTGTGCACACACAATGTTATTTTCATTTAAAGGTATAAATAGATTAGTATGAGGAAGAGAGGTAGAGGGCAAATATATGCAGAGAAGCGTTATAGATAGGTCCTTTATGAAAGGTAGCTTAAAAATGAAAGGTAGCTTTTGAACGCAAAAATAATTTGCATGTTCCTGTTGACAGTGTCTCCCGTAAAAGGACTGTTTGCAATAAATGGTCGCTGTGGGCGGGTGTGATCGGGAATTGAACAGTAAAGGCATTTTGCAGCCATGAACATCGCAGAACTATGGAATATTCCCGTCGTCTACGTATGCGAGAATAACGGCTATGGATTCGGCACCTCTACAAAGCGAGCCTGCGCTGCGAAGCATTACTATAACCGCGTCAGCTGTAAGCCGGGAATTTGGGTGAGCACCTTCGTTTCCTAATGAATGTTTACCAAATGAAGTTTAAGAACAGGTCACCTATGATAACTAATTCTTGACCGACCAATAAAACGGGCATATCATAATAAATCTGCGAGCTGGGAAATACGCTTATGGAGGGCTTAATGTGTTCATGCCGTGCCAGCTGAGGCGCACCAGACCGTAATGGAACCTCCCCGTCCAGAAGCGAATGCCCGTGCTGTTCATGTTTTGACACGGTAGTTTAGGTAGTTTATGCCAGCGGTTTATGCCCCCTGTGGACGGAATATCACAGTGTGGGAAGTGCAGACAAGCATGATTCGATCCTGTAACTCCATTGTAAGAAGCGCAGCAGATAACTTCTGCGTGTCACAATCCATTTAAAGTGAAATATCCGATTGGTCGGCTCCCTACCACCTCACCGTTACCTTCTTTTCTTGTGGAACTTGAGGAGAAGCCTTCATACAAAGAAATAAATATCCTATTAATTGATTGCAGGTGGATGGTATGGATGTGCTCGCTGTTCGAGAGGCCGCTCGCTGGGCAAAGGAGTGGTGCAATGCGGGAAAGGGACCGCTCATGTTGGAAATGTCAACATATCGCTATGGAGGACACTCCGTTGCGGATCCTGGGACAAGGTTGATATCTAAAGCTTTATAAGCCATCATCAATTCACAGCCTTAAGAACAATATTAAATTGTTGAGCTGCTCACTCACTGTAGAACTCGTTTCATTTGAGTGTGGCTGTCTGAAGCATTTCCTTTCCACGACCACATTTCCAAAGCGTTGCATTCAAGTTTCTGTTGCTCTTCAGACTGTATCGTTTGCACTCACTCTGAATATAACGCTAAATATGTGAGCGCAAAAACTGATTCCACGCAAGTTCTGGCTACCGTGTGATCAAATAATTGCAACTATCAAACACGTGACGAAGTTGAAAAGTGAGAGAAACGAGGGATGCGATTAATGGTTTCAAAGAAAAGGGTTGGTCAGAGAGGACGAGCTCAAGGAAATTGATAAAAAGATCCGTAAAGAGGTGATACCTATAATTTGAGCCATCTCTAAATCTGAGGTGGTTGAACTTGTGGGATGAAAAGGAATGTTTCTCGAGAAAGCCATCCGTGCTCGTAGGCCAATTTCCGCTGCCTTCAGAGACTATCGCCTCATTATATTTTAGCCGTAATAACCACTAGCTCATCCGGTCACTCAGAGGAGCAAGTCAGATGTAAATGTAAATTGAATGCGAAATGGATGTTTTAGATATCGCCGCATATCTCGGAGGTCAGCAGTCGAATGAACATTCCGAAATCATAATGAGCCTTCGTTTAACACACTTCAAATGATAGCGCTCTGCAGATAGGGTTTTCAAGAGTGGTGCCTTATTTATGTTCACTTATCTGCTTTTCCTGAGTGATCCTAGTCGTGTAGCAAATATCCTACCACAAAATTCAAGATGCAAGCGAAATTCGAATCGGATACGCGCTTTAGAAGTAAACTCTATGAAGTAATTCCACAAATGTGACCACGTATCAGTTGGCGACAACGAGATGTTGCTTTCGCACATCTTCGAAGCCATTTCCAACGCACTGTTTTTTAAGTTTTCGACACGAACGCATGCAATTCTGGATACCCCGCAGCATGACAACGGCATATCTTCGTAGAATGATAGAATGTTTAGCAGAGAGCGTACAGCTTTACTGGACTTGACATTTGCAAACCTGAATTATCAAGATCTTTTTTTGTGAGTGCCTGTCGTTTTTTGAACACTGTGAAGAATGCGGCGAGAACAACTTTTACACTCATCTAAGCACATCACAGAAAAGTGGTCTAAAATGCGTAATTGTTGTACATAACGCATAATGGATCTGCCACCGCTGTCGCATTCCTTCATTGAAAAGTCTTACAGTATTGCTGATTTTCTAAATAACTTCTGACTTTAAGGTAGATGAGGCAGCCCAAATGGCAAGGACAAGGAAGGAGGCTACGACTGACCTCCTCCTCACCGACATTTATCACAGTACGCCCCCGCAGCTTGTACGCTGCACCACCGATTACGTCAGACAGCCTCATACTAATTCCAAAGAAGCTTGCCACGCACTTGGCCAATAAACTTTTCACTGTGGTGATTCCGCTTCCTTTGCAAGCTAAGAAGCACCGTTCGACAGACAAGCACAGATCAAAACGTCTCTTTTTAATTTTGAAACGCGGTTTTCTACATTCACAGCATGAACCGTTTCCTTCTCATGAGGTAGTGAAAAACTGTGTCGGCATGGGCTCGATAGACTGGCAGAACTCTGCAACTGAACCAAAACCTCTAAGGGCGGTTGGGAAGTCTGCAGACGTGCACACCAACATTTGACTACGGAACGCTTCGGTTGCCGACGCGCCTCTAATTATCTAATTATGTCTGAAGAGAGGGGTCTTTGAAACTCGGGAGGCAAGAGCATATCTCTGAAGACCACTCGCAGTATGCAGGTCGCTGAGAGCTACTTGGAGAGATTCAGACGTACTGTGAAACATCTGCCGCTTTTTTCGAAATTTTTTCAGAGGATGCAGAAATGGTGGGGAGCAATTTAGCGCTCAGTGAAAGATTATTTAAAAGGGCCGTTTGCTAATTGTCTTGCATTTGCGTCTGTCAGCTTGCGGATGGCTCGAAAGGGTTTATCAGAGTGAATCCTCAGATCAATGGTGGACGCAAGAGAGTATTTGAACTGGCGGCTATGTTTTCGCATTCCCGGTTGGTTCTTCTTAAATGGTTAGTGCTACGAATTTTCAACTATTACTAGGGGAGAAGTTTTGCCCTCCCGTCGCCTACTGCCAGAGCGCTTCTTGAGAGCTACTCTTTATCACAGATATATGAGAGGTTTGCCGAAGTTGCCAAACGGTGAACGAAGCACGTCTTCATGCCACAGCTGGACCCGAGGATGATCAAGGGTGCTGTCACTGATTATGAAGGAAAAGGCGCTGTTGAGGATGGATCTCGCAGCTGATGACCGCGGATCAGCCATTAGGCTAGAAATTGCGCTGAGCTCCATTTCGCTTGGGTGGAATTGCATTGATCAGTGCAATATTCATTATTTTGTTTAATTATTACGACAGGAAGATTTAACGGTCGGAGAGTTAAGTCAATGTAAAAAACACCGCTACTTCCGGTGTCGCGTCAATTCGCGAAGCACACAACAAAATTCCAGCGAAATAACTAAGATGATCTCGCTGGAGGTATGATGGGAATGGAAACATAGAATCCCCACATTGTTGTGAGAGGATCCTACGCCTCCTCCCCTTGTTGTCATTCCAGATAACTGCATTTAATTCTCCATCTCATGGTGGTGCGGGGGTTTTCGCTCTTCGTCCTTGGCCTTGGTCTTCACCTAGTCTTCGCCTTTGCCTTAACCTCGCCCTCGTCTTAGCCATTCCTTAGTGTGCAAAAAGGCCCGTCATTTAATTTTCTGCCGCATTTATTTGCGACATCTGGGTCGTCTTGTAAACATGCACATTTGTGTTTGCACAGTGTGGCCCAGAGGTAGCAATGTGTTGTTTATGGAGATGTAACTCTTGTCAAAATTGTACTGTCATAGTAATCCAACATCACAATAAACGCTGATCTGCAATGTATGTTTATAAGAGCAAAAACATATGAACAAAGGATGGAGAAAAACATATATGAACAAAAAATTTACATATGCANAACATCTTTTTTAACATCACTTGATGTTGAATTGAACAAATGTTAACATCTTTTTTGCCACCAAGGGTTCCCATCATTGAGTAAACAAAAATTGGTACATCTAACCTCAAGCAAACAATTCTTTTGGCTGTGGAAGGAAACACATTTAGCGTCAAAGGCATTTTCACCAAGTTAGCTCTCAATCTCACGTCCATTGATAGATAATGAGCGAATATTTCGCCTCACAAAATAGATGCTCTGTCCTCCCAACAACGTCTTCTCTTGCATAAAAGTTATCTGGTGAGTGAAAATTTGCGTCAGCTGAGCAAACGAACTCTGAGGGTGGCCTCTTTGTTATTTCACAAACTGCAATGCTGCTATTTGGTTATCAGCTGATCGTTTTGATAATGGACGCGTCAGCAAATTGCATAATGGAATATTCACACGGCATATCTGAGAGAATACTAATTCGGTCGACAAATATAGGCATTCAAAGCATGGGAAGTATGATTTCGAAACATCTGTTGGAATACCCATTCTCATCGATGAACGCAGTTTTTGCTGGCTCATTGACCCACATTGGCGACGTTCTGTTGTCCTCCGGCGAATGGCGCGCTCTGAAGGCAGAGACTACTTTGTTCAGCTAAGTGGTGGGATTTCGAAAGGTTTCGCTATAAACAAATAATGAAGTGTTTTCCGGCAGCAATCTCGACGGTTCATAGGCGCTCTGCTCTGCAACAACTTGTGCCATTCGTCTTTTGCAATTGTGCAATGTACTGAAGAACGATTGCATACATGATATATGCAACGAAAAGCTGAAAGACACTGCTGTTATCTATGATCTTTGCACCTACTATTTCTTATTTCCTTGCCACTACAGAAAGGCAGAAAATGTCACTTGCACGCTGACGCTAACCCTTATTTCTTCTCTAGTGTTATGAAAGCGTTTCACCCGCAAATCTTTGCCTCTTTCACCTTCCAGCTAGCGTTATCTGGTCTCTGGCCACTCGTACTAGAAGTCTTTGAGCACAGCACGAAAAACGACAAATCAATACAGCATAAGCTGGCAGATCCAGAATATTTCTGAAGATCATCGGTTTATGATTTAAGTACGTTTATTCGTAAGTCTGTACATTAGTACAGGAAGGAACAGCGAAGTGGAAGCGGTATCAAAGCAGAACTTTTTAGAGGCTTGATTGTTGCAAAGTCCTTTGAACGTAGATTGAATTATCGTTGAATGCGTTCTTTGCTGACAATTACTCAGTTTTGTATATTTGCATTTGCAGCGTTCATTCTACTATATGCACATTCGTCTATCTATATACTGGTAGTTTCAGCTAGGATGTGTTGACACGTATCCGATTAGTCCATTTTCCATCTTGTACCACCAGGATCATAAAAACGAGCCCTTAATTAGCATATAAAGCTGCTGCTTCGCGTGATTATTGCCTGTTGTAAATATAACAAACTTGCTGATCGGATAATCGAAATGCAAAAACAAGTATCATATCAGGTTGACTGGCACACTTCTTCAGTCCTTTACTTTGTTTGTTGTGCGAGCATCATTGTGCTGGCGTGCACATCTTGGCGTGCCTGCACACGTCTTGGTAGGTGATATCAGCCAAGCACCACCAACGAATTAATTTTTTCTGTGTACTTCTGTGGTAATTGAATCACCGTTTTGACTTACACTCTTACCCCAACAGTAACGAGGACAGTAGGATAAGAAGAGTTACTAGAATCTATTGGCTTTTCCAGTTCCACCAATGATGCACCAATGAGCACTGTTGTTTTCAGAGTGCAGAGGAGGATGAAGCCAACAAATGTACTTAACTGAAAGCAAGAAAAATCACAGAGAACAGTGATCGGTTGAGCACCACTCGATTCTAGAAAGCCTTGAGGATCATATTGCTAGAGGCAACAAAGTTAAGAAACGCGCCTCATCAGTAGTGAGGGCATGTCTATAAGTTGAACATTCTGATTGTGCAGGATCGAAAAACCTCGTGTAACACACACAGAGATTATTTTTCAATTTTTTTGACGACAAAGTGAAGCACATTTAGCGCCTCCTTACTTGATGGAAACCAAATTTTCGTTGATCCAATTTTCGTTGACTGATGCGCTGCATTTGCGTATTAGAGGCCGCATTTCATCACAATCTCATCAAGTGCCAATACTTGAGTGGCAAATTTTTGGTTGGTTCATACCAAAATCGGCAAGGATCTTTTTGAGGCCGATCCTGATAGAATGATGATTCCTTAACGTTTTATGCATTGCACCACCCATTACTATAGAGATAAGAGCTGCAATGTATTACATACGCGAACACAATGTATAACACAATATATAAGATTCAAAAGTTGGATATTCCAACATCTGATCAAGTTTTCGACTTCGGTCTTTAGAATTTTCCTTCATTTGTGCTGCTGCAACATGCAGTCCCCAAAAAGGATCGTTAGTTCATTAGTTAAACTTGCAGTGAAACGTCCTATCCTTTCATGAAGAGTTTCATACAGCCCTGTTAAAATACACATTGTATGGACCACAAGCGTTATACATGAGAATATCACAGCATTCAGTGTTTCTATGTTGTTGGTCCAGTCTCTGTGAAACGCAATAAGGAATGCCGACACAAACGTTAAAATCTGCAGCACGACCGCCCAACGGAGAATACACCTGAAAGTGGACGAATAGAATGGATGCTCTGAACTTTTAAATGCATTGGTGCAGACTTTGTTCATTGCAAAATAAGTATATGCTGTTGTTGTAACTTAAAATAACAAACTTTCGGTAGCCATAGTGAAGTCCAGTTACCGCCACACATCCCTCACTAGATGCATTCATTTGTACCAAACGCTGTGGATCTTAACTTCTGATTCGTGACACGCTAAATACTCGTTCATGACGGCATTAGGTTATCACATTTTATTCTAGTATTAACTACCAGTCTGCTAAGGCGAAAGTGCCCATGCGCAGATTCTTAGGGAACTCAGTAAAGAAATAGCGCCGTCGCAGTTTTCCTCTTCTTGTAAATGTTGTCCCCTGCCCCTATATTTCATGCCTAATTTCATCATGGCCTGTTAATACATTTTATTGTCTTCGTAGAAGTCGTAACTAACACGCACAAATTTTTGAGCTTAGAACTGATTTTACTCGATATAATTCGCATAACACAAAATTTCGAAAATGATATCTTTCCGGAAAATATCTTTTAAAAATACCAAACCGGAATAAAAATCTCGAAATTTAGCCCACGTCCTATCATACAGAATAGCCTGATGAGCTAAACTGGAAAGCTGCTTATTATGAGTCTGCTGATTAACTGAAGAGTTGCTTGGCTGTGAATGATACAGAAAATCGCAATGAATTAAATCGTCACAAATTTCTCTTTTTAAAAGAGGAAATATTCGCTTCTGTTGCATTCAACTCCACGAGCTCTCTCCAAACGTGACACACAGAATAGCCGCGGAAAAAAATTTCTTCATGAAGTGTCGCGAAAACTCTTTCAAACGTCCAATGGACCTCCATTTCATTGGTACCTACGACTTTGGAAAACCGAATGTTTCCCTCATTTATTTTTCCGATATTGATGTAACACAGAAGTTTGTTTGCTTTTGCAGTTGTTTCCATGTAAATCTCTGCGGATGTTTTACCCTCGAAAGCGGTGATGGCCACGGGGTTCTTGACGACATTCTCCATTCAAAAACCTTCATTTCTCAATAGAAGTATCTACCCTCCAGGTTAAAGGCGGCTCGAAAGCTCACCATGGCCAACATACTGCCTTCATCCGGTAAAAACTCAAACTTTGGCAACGGTTTGAATATCTGCGCCAAAATTCACCACCAAGAAAGGACGCATATTGCCGTGTGCAGGCACACCAAGACTTATTCGTTATACAAGAGTGATCGCAAGGTTCCAGTGCATTCAGTGAGAGGAATGCTGGCACTGCGAACGTCTAGGTGAAAACCATACAACGATAGCATAGAGAGGCATGCGGGAAACTGCCCGTGGATCACCACAGGTTTGATCACAAGGTGAATCTAAGCGTGCAAACCTCATGTCATTCGTGCAGGAGAGAGTCGCCAAAGTTATAGTTATGAACGAATTTCGTACTCGAGCTCTCGTGGTTTCATGTAACGAAGCCGTCTCTTCATCCCCTCTTCTCGAAGCTACTGCTTGAAAGCGCACAGGGTGAAACGTGGAACGAAAAAAAAGAGCAATATGCCGCAATCGGCTTAAAAAACTTGTGATTTCTATTTGTTTCACAGAAGATCATACCGCTGCCATAAGCTGCAAAGAAAGAACAACGTTGTATCCGGCCATCCTTTCTTGTGAAAAGAAACTGACAACGGATTTTTTTGCAAAGACGAATAGATTTAAACCGTTTCTAGTGGTCCTGCTTAGAAAACACGGGAATACAAATATGCAAATTCGTCGAATTTGCATGTTGCTTTTTAAGGTTTTTGCAATAATTCGTGGAAAAGCTTTCTTCGGACACTTCATTTCAAAATCTATTTTAAATTCTTCATCAGCTTGGATCTGTTCGTGAAAGATTCTCTCTCTCAGGTGGCCCTTTCTTAAGGCGACTGGCCTATGGCTCTGAATATGGAACTTCAAGCGACTGTTCCTTATATTCGTAACGCTGAGGTTTTTACTGTCTTTGGCCATTAGCTGTTATTTCCGAAGTTGGGAGATATCGAGTTATCAGCTATTTGTTGAAATTGAAATCAGTTAGAAGATTTCTGCGCGATCGTCGATTCCATATAAGAATTGGATATAGTCGTTCTTTGATTTCCAGGACTGGATGAGTTTTATGAGGCGCCCATTGTGAGGACACATTTTGCTGTTGAATCTTCATTACAGACCTATGAGAATTTCGCCGAAATTGCCAGATAGTGCCTGAGCAATTCTCTACGCCACCGCGCCGGACTCTAGAATGATAAAGACTGCTGTCATCAATCGAGAAGAAAGGAATACTGTTGAGGACGAAACTTGCAGCGGCCAACGACGGTGCAGCATCTCGCAACAAAAATCCCAAAATTTTAGGCTGAAGAAGTGTAGTGAGCTCCATGATGCCCAGACGCAGTTGCACAGATCAATTTTGTTGTGAGTGTTTTCGTTTGAAAATTTCTTTTATCTCCGAGAAAAATTCAAAATTGGCAGGGTCACTTTTCCATAAACTCCATATTGCTATTTCTGAGCTGCATTGACAAACCTCACAATTAAAGGTTCCAGAAACATGGTTGGGCTGATTACCTCACTGTAGCCTTTTTTGAAGGTATCATTGCTTCAGCCGTAATTAGTCTAACCTAAATGGAACTTAAAAATTTCCTGATTCTTACGTAAGGATTCTGTGCCTTCTTGGCTTATTGTTTTTCTTGACGACCACTTCTTTTATGCAAATCTTCAGCTGCATAAATGAGCAAGAAGTTTGGCAGCTACGTTTTTCGTAATCTATTCGCCGCAGAACTGCAAGCCGGCTGAGTCAGTTTGAGTATTACATGAATAAAGCGAAGAAAATATGTGATGGAAATGATTAGATTAGTCCGGCCAAGCCCGAATCAGCAATTTCTCCAGGAAAAACTCTATTGCTCTAAGTAGTCGAGCTATAAAAGCAACATTATTAACCGCCAATATGGCTGTATTAGAGCATCAAGCTTTTGTCCATAGCCCAAGCCATGCGTAACTTTGCAACAATTGCTTTTAGCACTGTTCACGAATTACAGGATTTTCTGCATAGTTTCGTTGCATTTTCTTGTTATAATTTGCACACATTTGTTCACGCAGCATATAAGATCGCTGACTAATGAGGTCATTCCTTAGCTGATCGGTTGTTTGTGTGGCTGCTCAAACTAACTGCTCTCGAGATGAGTGAGTTATCGATGTCTTACTTTGGCGTTTGTGGCTACTTCCCGAAAGGTCCTTCCAGAGCTGTTGTGATAGGACTGGTCCACTTTATAAGATCGCTGACTAATGAGGTCATTCCTTAGCTGATCGGTTGTTTGTGTGGCTGCTCAAACTAACTGCTCTCGAGATGAGTGAGTTATCGATGTCTTACTTTGGCGTTTGTGGCTACTTCCCGAAAGGTCCTTCCAGAGCTGTTGTGATAGGACTGGTCCACTTGAAGTTTTGTCTGGAAAAAGGGGAAGTGAACGCGCTCAGAAGAATAGCCATAACGTCTTGTGACATGTTTTACGAGGAAGAAGGGGACGGTTGCTCAAATCATTTGTAAATTTCTTTCGTTTTTCCACACTGCCTTTCCAAGTATTTTTTATGCAAACAAGATAACCACTTGAACCCTAATCGAGGGTAACATTTCGGAACGAAATTAATCATGGGGAATCACCTAGAGAAGCCATACTTTTCAACAATTTCTCTATTGCAATTCATAGAGTTTTTGAGGTCATATCATTGAAAAAACATTAACATGGAAGGATTTTCGTTAGGGTTCCTTAAAACCACAATATCCTTTATTGCTGTCAAAGAAATGTAAGAATAAAAAAGGACACTGCGGTATTAAAATGCCTATAGAATCTGCTAGTTAGTCGCATTTGCACTCTCTTTAGGAAGGGATTCGAGGGGTCTGGAATATTCCATGCAATTACTCCAAAGCCTTCGTTTTTCTCTACTGTTGGGTTGGTTTAGTGAGCAATGCATTTAGCTTGATCTATTACGCCTCCCCTTTCACTTCTTATTCATCATACGGCTGCTGCTAAACAACGATTTTCTCATGCATTCTCAAAGAACCCACAGACTGTTTCTAAGTTCCCTTTATTGGGCTTAAATGCTGTCGCATACAGTACTTTCACACCTTTTTTTCTCAATTATGCAATCTGGACTGCTTTTGGAGCCAAGTGTGATTAATCTGCGGCAAAAATTTCCTTCAGAAGTTCTGCTCGTTTTCGTCATCGTTGCAACCGCCATTTGTGTACAGCGATTGCTCACTGAGGTTTGTTTTTAGCCACTTTCTTTGCCACTCACGTCCTCAGGCTTTGCGTATGTAGGAAGCTGTTGGCGTGACGGCCGAGAGGAGATTGTTATGAGTGGAAGAACAGTTTTTGCCAGAACTAAGAAATTTTGCTAAAGTGTGCAAAATAAGTTCACTTTTAGTATCCTCATTGAAAGAAGTCTCGAAAGATCTTACCAATAATTAAACTCGATTGACTGCTAGAGTTTAATGGCTCCTCTTCAAGTTTCCTACTCGGCTAGCTGATGATTTGAACGCTGTTAATGGCAGAGAAAATTGCGTTCATGAAGAACTTTTGTGAAAACTGCAATCTCTGAGATTAAGAAACCGGATGCGCTTTTTAAAGTGCGGCAAGTGCGTGACTCACTTTTGCAATAGACTAGTAGCCTTTTTTGGTTCTAAGAATTCGAGATTGAAACATGAAATGTAACTGAATACTTTAGGAATATCTCAAGCAAATCAAATTGTTCCAAGAATGGGTTGGAAGAGTACACAACGCATGATCTGCTTATGTTTGCAACAGGCATTTACGTGTAATGTTTTAAATCTCTAGCAACTTCTGCAAATTCGTTCAATCCGCCTCTTCGCTTTAGTTATTGAACGGAACGATTAAGAATTTACCTCTTTTGGTCCAGATTAGCAGCAGAATACATTTGACATTGGTATTGAAGGGAGAGCGATCGTCTGGGCAGCATAAGCCGGTAGTGCCAATTTTATTGAACTTTTGTTCTAAATCAAAGGTCGTGAACAGTATGAGAAATGTATTTTTTTCTCATCAGCGGTTTAAATGGGGTAATCTAAGTGTTTCTCAGTACCATCTTTGAAGAAGTTATATCCATCATGACTTTTCTGTGGCAGTTACTTAATGAAGATGAATTTGTGTATGTCCAACAGAGAGGAAGGAAATTTGCCCATGCGGGCGCACATGCTCGCTGAATCACTTGCTGCTTTCTTGTTTTGTGTCGGGATGGAACTTTAAGGGTGTTCCACAGGGCAGGGATTACCACAAAAATCGAGCATGTTTACTTAAGAGCAGAGAATCATCGCTCGGACTAACAGCAATTCCAGGACAGATATGACTTCACCTGCGTTAGAAGCGACCACCAGGCTAAAAGCATTGCGAGTGTTTACTGTATATAAATATAGATGTATTCCGACAATTCATTTTCCTTGGAAGCTTTCAGCCATCCGCAACACCGAAATTCTTTGGCGCAGCAAGAAACGAATCGTTTGGCGGTAAGTCTCTTTCTTTTTATGTTTTGATGGTGTACTATTGTATTTTGATAATTCTGTTTCAATAACTCATTCATGGGAAATATGTGATTAGTCTGCTACAAGAACCCAATCTCTATCTGGAAGAAGGGTTTTAACAAGAAGGAAGAAGGTACTTCAGCGAGAGCGGGATGAATAGGGATTCAATATGCAACGTGGCAGAGAAAGCCAACCAATGAAATGGAATATATCCACCAAACTTCCGTGGCTTTTCCTCCATTAAATCGTGATTTGACGCAACCGGGCAGATGACTGGCCACGCAGAAATGTGCACACACATATGCACACCTATATATACGGGATCGTCAGGACACTCTTTTGTATAGAAAATCTTTAGAAGCGCAAAAAACCTTGGGACAGCACTGTAGGCTGCCTGCTGCGTTATCCCCCCCTCCTGCTCTCAAGGAGCGGTTGACTGTTTTTTTTTGCGTTTCTCTTCCTAGCAGACTATCGTCTTTGGAAAATGATAATCCAGTTCAATCAGTCATGCAGAAAACGAAATAAGTACGGCTGACTCTATTTCTAAGGAAACATAGTTTTCATTTTGAGGCAGTGGCAATAATATTCTTAGGTTCACACCTCCACCACTAATTGCCTCGTGAAGATGTAGTCGAACTTCTGTATGTAATCCCAGCAAGCGCGCATTTTACTGCATTTTATTCATTAGCGACAAAAACATATAGCGTCTCATACGGTAACTGCCGATGGTTTATGAAAGATACCATTATTCGCTTAAAATATATTTCCGATTACCGTTGGTGATGAGGAAAATTTGTGAGTCGTTGTTTACTGAATAATTGTTGATTATGGTCACATCCGTGCATTCACGAAAAATTTCCCTCTCGTGTTTAGCAGATTTTCTGCATATTCACACATGTCGCGATCGCTCCCGTCGAATCGTACATTACAGGTTTCAGGTTTTTTGTGGTTTCTATCGTTCATGCCTGTCAATGTGCATATTACTAGTTGTTCTTTACAAGCCAAGCAGTGTTTATTTCAAATGAGATTTTTTCTAATATAATGGGTTCAGTCGCTAACATCACTGCCTCAAGATACCCATTTCCTTGGAACATATTTGACGGAATGTGTCTATGCTAATGGTGCGAAGGAAGTGTTCCTAATTCATAGCAAATAGTTGCAACACATAAGTAAAAACTGTTGAGTCATTGAGAGGCAAGAGAGAGTGCAGTATCAAATATGACTACAGAAGACGACAGAAGAAGCCACCAATATGGCCAAAGACTCCATTATTATTGCACAGCGTATAACAAGGTTACTGCCTGCTTTTAATAGCTAAGCAACATCAGATTGCTGAGATTTTTACGCACTTCGATACTCAGCGGTGTTTTTCTATCACACAGAATTGCAAGATTCTCGCATTTTGCTGGGCAGCCACAGTGCGAAAGATCAATCCTTGCCCGAATTCAAAGCATTGCTACAAAAGCGTATCTGCGCTTATGTGGTAGGTGTCGCTTCAACACTTCTCATCAGACGATGTTCTGTTGCGAATAAATGGGTCTTGATAATGTCAATTAAATGGACAGGGCCTAGTCTCACATCCGACAACCTGTAGCAATGCCTCAGTCTAAAAATTCTTCTGGCTGTCATGAGCCTTATCATTCACGTCGGGATATGCGATATCTGAGTGTCTTAAGAATCAGCAGCCAGTTCTGGCCAAAAGTTATGAGCCATAAGTTCTGGTCATCAAAAAAAACTGAGCAAATTTAGTATTAATGATGGACACAAAGTTTCTTGCAAGAACAGTTATCCGGAAGACGCTTGCTAAGAGCAGTGAAAGTTGGGGAAGAAGTGGACTGGAAGAGGTCGAGTGGATAAAACTCAGGAAAGTTATTGTGTGGTTTCAAAGTTTCTCTTTATTCCCTATTATCTGTGATAAGGTCTAGGTTGAAAGTATTGCTTTTTGGGCAATACCTGAAAGAGTTGGAACTTTCCGGCTGATATTGATGCCTGATTGCTCTTAAGCATCCTTTGAAGTCTACTAAAGGTTGTCAGACATCTGATCCTAGGCGCTAAGAACTGAAATTTTCAAAGGTTTTTGAAGAATGCAGGACCAAAAACGTACTCCAAACGAACGTCTCTGTTGTCAGGTGTGACAGCCATTCGCCTCAGCAGCGACCTGATGAGCTGAGACGATGCAGTCGGGTCTATTTGGTTGCATGTACCCATAAATGAAGGACTGTTTGTAGTACCCATTATTAACAAATCTGCAGCCGATTTATAAAATTCTTTGCAGGCAGAGCCTCATGGGGTTCGTTGTCATTTCTTTCGGTTGCTTGCTGCTTATCGCCGTCCGCATAAATGTTTTGGTAATGACAGAAGCAGATGAGATTTCCCGTAAATTGCAGGTAATTTGGCATCGACATAAGCGTTGAAGTTATGCTAGGGACAAGCACCGAGGAATAAGAGCTGTGATTGTTGAAAACGATTCGGAGCAGATTCCCACGATGAGATGTTGATAACAACGGTGTCGATGCCGAAGCCTTTGCACACCGAATCGTATGAACGTACAACTAGAACCAACTAATTTTCACATGCGCGTCGTTTTGTTTGCTGCATGGAGAACTGTCATGCGGATCCCACTCAATCAACCTTTCAATAATTTTGCGAAAATGAAGGACGTATAATCAGTTGATAAGGGTCCCCTGGGTCCCCTCAGTCCCCTCGGAAACAATGAATTTGAAGAAGTACCTATGTGGGTTAACGTGAAGAAAAGGAAATAGTTGCTGCTAGTTGCCGATCTCTGCGTGCGTCCGTTTCTCTGCCTAGTCGCATGTTTTTCGGTACTTGTACGCTAAGTTGCACAGTCACCTACCATCCTTATATCGTTTGCATTGTCATTGGTACAATCACAAGCTTTGTATGCTTTACAGCGACCAATTAGGTGGATGGCTCATTTAGTTCGCACGCCATTGAATTCAATAATGGCACTCGCGTGCACACATATGCGAATATATCCCAAGTATCTTTGTTAGCTTGCGTTATTTTTAGTAGATCTTTGGAATCATAGAGTCCGACAAACCTGTGTCCTTGCATGCAAAACATTTTGTGCAATAATGTCCAGCAGCATAAAACATCCTTCCTCATCTGTTTTCAATCGTTTGAAGGACAAATCAGGCTCGAGCGTTATAACAAACTTAAGTCCAGAAATATGTGGCAACAACTTGGGCAAGGCTGAGCTTTTGCTCACTCCAAACCAACAAACTTTCATTTCATAGTTTTCCTGTTGGGTGGAACTGTCGGCTTCAGGGCCTATGTGTAATGAGCACGTGGGAAACTGAGAAATTTATTCGGGTTAACATTCATAAAGATTCAAGTTCCTAGGTCTACTAGCGAGATCATTCGAAGAAATCACTCAGAACCTCTTTGGCATGTGTACTGATAAATGCGGGAAGAATATCCAAATGCAAACACTACGAAAATCAGAATCAATGATCTTTGTGTGAACGCAACATTTAAAATGTAGTGGAAAAGTAACTTATAGTAGCTCGTTTTTCCACATTTTGTATATCATTTTTGCTCCTCTCCTTTTCCACTCTGTGCGTTTTGAACGGCACTGCGGTGTGAGGTGTTTCCTTTCAAAGGATATTCATCCGCAGTTTCCGTTTATGGAATTGCAGGTGCCTTGCTTGCATAATTCTGAATATAGACTGCTTCCGTCCACTGCTGCTCATTAAACGTTGCAATTGCAGTCTATTCACAAGGAGTACAAGAAGTCAGTGCGGTCCAGTATGAGCACTTACAACCAGATCTATCGTTTACTGAGACGCAACACTCCGATAGAAAGATCTACTCGTGATCTGAGGGCGCAAAAGAAAATACAAATAGTTGAGAGTGACGCTTGAACTTATGAAGACGGCAACACTCATTTCCTCTCGAAGCGATATTCACTCAATACGTCTGATAAACCTCACATAAACTTCACTCTCACGGCACTTCATTAGCCAATGCGTTCTTTTGCAGAAAGGTTATATTTGTACTTGGTGCACAAAGTTTTTTTTGAGATTTTTGCCGTAGAAGCGGAATAGTTCTAATAAAAACTGGTGAGTTTCCTAAAATCGAACTTGTTGGTGTTTTGCCCTGACGATATGGCAAATTCTCACCAAAATTTGCCCATGACTGGAAAGATATGATGTGGCTTGATCGATTTTTTCAATTTGTCCAGTCTGGATTTTTGAATTTGCGGAATTTCCCATCTTTTTATCGGTAGATGCGTTATACGGCATTCCGCAGAGTAAGAGGACAACGAGCGCCAGAATCGAAATGACAATGCATTTCAGAAGACCGGGTCTAAACTTTGCGCTTGCCTTACCGCTATAAAAACATCGGTAATTCACGCTAGTCCTCCATCCATGACTTCAAGCTTTCTCGTGATAACTTCCATTCCAGTGGCCTTTAGGGCTGGTAAATTCATTGAACGCAATGTCACTTTCCAAATGGTTACCGACTTTTCATGGTTAATGGTTTCATGGTTCTGTAGGTTCGTTCCAGCAGGTTAGCTATTTATGCCAAAAAATTTCTTTCCTCGCCTAATAGAACAGCAAAGGCTCTCTTGCACATAAAGACGCATCAAGTGGCAACGATTCGATGACAATCAGCTGGCTATCGCGAACTCTTCAACGAAGGTTGAAGGCTGCATATATATCAATATACTTGCATCGCCTACTTATTAGACTCAACGGATGTGTACATCGCCTCACTATGACACCCACATTCTGTGTCAGGGCCAAAATTAAAGGGGGAGCCTCTCCTTCGAAAGGTCCGTGAAATTGGCGCATCGCGAGGCAGTGGTCGACGAACAATGGAAATGATGACGGTATGACATAAGCATTTTTCTACTACACTATATCAGTTGATTTCGTTTGAATCAAAAACGGCGTGCTAATTTCAATAGGTTCGGATTTTCGAGACGGAACGTAACTTTGCAGGTAAAATTGTTTCCTTAATGCGAAATCAAATGAAATTCAACACCTTCAATTTAGTGCATATTTATCGCTCCTATCCGACGGAAATTCTCAATTCAAAACATTCGCAAAAGTTGGTAAAAGATCAAATATGCGTCATTCATTTCTTCCACATCATAGAAATTTTTGTGAATATAGTGACCATAAGGCTTTGGGTCACAGATATATTCACTAATATGAGAGGAATATAAGCAATGACGGCGGAGAGCAGCATATAATCTTCACCTTTGTTCTATCTAGCTGCTGCATTCGTTCATTATGCCAATGTCCCCCTTAATCAAACCACAAAGGGAATAGCTCCTATCACGTTAAACATGATCATAAGAGAAAAGCAAAGGCTTGCTCAGACGAATTGTGGTAATAGGGGAAGGCGCATTAGTTATGTTAGAATGCGGTTCACACCTATAATAAGGCACCATACAAGAATCATGGGAAACTTTGGAGCCAGAAATGATGGAGTAGCGGAGGTTCGGACCGAAATATTTCGCTAGTGAGGCGACTGCAACTATCCATCGTCCTACAGGGTTCTCCGTTGATGTAATTCGCGCCTAAACACGGCTATTCCTCGAGACCAAACCATCACAATTCTTTGAGACCATTGTATGCGCATTATAGTTCCTACATTATTTTTAAAGCGGACCAATTAAGTTCGAGAGGAACTGAATATATTTGAATATTCCCACTTAATTAAATACGTTCTGCGGTACGTATTCGTGTTTCACATCGGTCGGTTCATTGCAAAAAACGAATGTTGCGTGGATTTTTGAGATCGATGTATTTAATGGATATATGATAGCATACTGTCAGATAATCAATAAAATGGCGAAAGTGGTTCGTGATGTGTGGGGAGCGCATCTTGCCTTTTATTCTGGTACACCTCACCATCTTCCTTTCATGGGAAGCACACGCAACTAGCTTGCTTAATTTCAACAAGCATATCTCGCAAATTGGTGAGGTTTCCACGTTTACGCAATTACATGATCAGTTGCAGAAGCTGTAGATTTGTTGTTGTTCAGCGGTTTCTGTACCTATATTGACTGCATTCTCATCTACTTCGTTGTATTGGAATACCTCGAGCGTGCGTAATTGTGTAATGCTGAAATATCGCAGCTCATTTATGGGAATTCCAAGTCTCCCAAAGGCAAAGCAATATCGAATCATCCGCACCACATTCGGTTATTATGACATGAGAATACGCGAGGATCAGGAGTGTGGCTGACATCGACGTCAATTAACTAAATTAGCATATGCTGATATCAGTAAAAGGTTGAACGCCGAAGGTTAGAAAAACGCTTTCGGAAGTCACTGTAACAGTTACAGTTTGCTAACTTATCTTGCAGAGACTAAAAAACCTTTGCTGGTGATTTATTTATATCAATTGGACAACTTTTGCTTAAGGCTTTGCTGATTGAAATCGTGTTTAATTTCCGGTATTGGAAGCTACCTGGGGTACGAGTGACTAAAGATCCCCTTCTCCTAGGACATCATTCTAGGTAATGCAAGCCTCGATTGCAAAATGTAAGCATATATGATTACAACTATAAAGTCACTGCAGACGACAGCATGTGTTCGAGAATTTGATGTTTTGTTCAATTTCGGCCTCCGTAAATGTTCTGTTCAGAAAACTGATGTTCAATCGCTCCTCTATTCCAGGTAGTTGGTGCTTCGTCAGTTGGCAGTTTATAGCGGTGTCGCGTTAACTTCAGCAATCCTCCGCTTTGTAGTGTCTTTATTGACATTGTACCGCAAATACTCCCAAGGAATATTTCACGCTATATGCCTCAACATCACCTCTAAGCAACTTGACAATGACGAGTAATGACAATTTGATTACTCTATCTGCGTAACAACAGACCCAAAGACGCGCGAGATGTGAGCACTTCTAAGTTCAACGTAGTTGATGGTGTGTGAACAATAAAAGGCCGTTGTGGGGTGCAAGCACAGTGAGAAAGATTGTAAGATGTTACAACGCTAGCACAAACAATCGCTCATCATCACAACACCCTAATTTTTCAATATTTAATTTTTACAAAATGATTCGTCTTTATTATTCTGAACGTATATACGCACAGACGAAACGCTTCCTCATTGTGAGTTCACAATGCATAAATCATTTCTCTGCGTCGGCTGCATCAGGAGCTTCTTTGGGAGCCTCCACCTCGCCCTGAAACTTGAAGTCTTTCGAAATGAAGGTGTTGGTTGCATCGCACGGGGATGGGAATGTAGCAAGCGCTACTTCTGAGAAACTCAGACGACCACCAGTAGCGGTCATATGAGTTTATTATTTGGTGCGTATATCATACGAACATACAGCCTGTGCTAGCGACAGCAGAAGTTTTCGTCAGAAAAAATTAACAACCACACAGTCCTAAGAAAACCTCATAAACTGAACGGTTTTCATTTCAAGTGTACGAGCACACAGTCGCATGGAAAGATAGTTCATTGGACCTTTGCCTAGTCTGGGTGCGCACCAAGTGAAGATACACAAGGGGTGTCCATCATATGCAAGAACTCTCGTGGAGAGCTCCCATGGCCAGTCCGACCAGAGGACAAAAACTACACAATGGTCTCGGATTTTAGCAGCTTAGACGTTATTTGCATAGCAAAATTTCGAGGTTGACATCTCAAGGAAAACATGGTTAAAATTAAATTGCAGGTCTCCACCGGAAAACATTTCCGCATCAGACGAAACTTAGCTATTTGTTAAGACACGTTTACCTTGAGCTGATTCCTGCCAATGGGACCTTTGAGTTTCGAGGCAAAATATTCATTCATTATGAGAGAATCAATCCTCAGGCCCAAATTTCGTGTAGGAAAGATCTACCGACACAAGCACTTAGCACTGTCTGCATCATAAAGGAACTTGCTCGTGTGCCTGCATCGGAATTCCGTGTTCCCATTCCCACAGGGCAGTAGTACTTTCAAAAGTGCATGAATGGATAAAAAGAATTTGTGCTGTCAACCGATTATCTGCTGATTCTGTACCGCCCTCTCCCTCCCCCTCCCCCTTTCCTCGCTGGCTGAAATATGTGCAGCCTATGAGTAACACAGTTGTTTGAAGACAGTATCGGAGAGAACAGGCAATCGATGGAAGTGAGAAATCCGACATTGCACAAGCAAAAATAGCACGTATTAGCAAAGACAGTACGAAAAAGGATGCTTTTGGAGGAAGAGGAAGGATTGAAGGGGAGCATATGATTATGCCACTTGATCAGTTGCCACATGACGAAATTCAGCAGAGCGGACGTAATGACAATGTTCAGAGGCAAAGTCGCTGATTAGGATGGAAAATTTTCAGCATCAAAAAAATTCGTTGTGAAAGTATTTATTGTTATCAAAAAGTGCTAGGAAAACAGACCTTAAAGTAGCACAGGTGAAATGATGAAAAAGTTTGGATGTTGTTTAAAAAGTGACTCATTACTTAATGAAATGAAAATGCATTCGACTATTTCCACACCTGCGGAAAGACAGACGTGAGTTTATGAAGTCACATTTGCTAATTCGGCTTAAATCGGATGGTTCATGGATTATGATGTACAGAAACCAGAATCTGCCCCGCCGCCTTCAGTATGCTCATCTGCCATTTTGCTGAGATGTCTGATCCACATCTCCGAAGCAACTCACCTTTGAAGAAGACACCTTTGCATCGCCATCGAGCGCGTATTGCTGGTCCAAAAACGCCAACACTCGGTCGTAATCTTCCGCTGCTGAAAGTTTTTCAGGGAACTTCCACTTGCAGGTACCACAGAAGCATAGTCATGATACTTAAAGCTTGTATTCTTCCTTAACGTTTTGCAGAAGTAAATAATGAAAGCAGAATAGTGATCTACAGGACTGCAAATTTTTTGTAAAGATACTTGTTAGTGCGGAGTTTCTCACGACTTCAAACAACATGAAGGATTTATAGGATGTGGTGTGTTTAGATTGCGCAGTTGCCAAGTTGTAAGTGAAAATCAAAGATTGACGAAACCTGATGTTCTTAAATGCCTCGCCGAATCGAATGGATCTACAAATGGAAGCGGGAGGGGGAGAATGGAACAGGTTTTTATAGAATGGATGGGGGACATGCGGTCAAGAATGAACTTAACAGTTCCAATGTTTTCGCAATAGCCGTATGGTTGCGGCTTTATGATCCGTCTTACAAGAAATGCTTGTAAAATTGTGGTTTGAAGTTATGAAGAATAAATCCTCAACATCGTAAAAAAATCGATGATTACATTCGACTTTTTTCATCGCCACTGAATCACAATTCCAACTTTTTTTTTCGGCAATTACAGCGATATGTGAAACAAAGGCAATTTAAGAACGACCACAGCATATCGGTTTCCTATCCCTGTGGGAAAAAAAAAAACTTCTGTTAGCAAAGGCGTGAGCAGGTATGTACCATTTGAGAGGGAAAAGTGGGGAGAGGTCTCCGGGAGCCGCCACACGTGAGCACCCTTAATGTTCAACTGTGTTTGATTCCTATAATTGCAGTTGGTGGTAAAATAAAGCGGCGTGAGTTTGAATACCTTCTTCATGCCGATATCTAGCTAACGTATAGACGACCAAGCTTTATGGGCAATACTCGACAAGATAAAAAGTTGTTTGACAGGCAGAACCTTCAAAACCCGAGTTGGAGATCAAATAATGAAAAATATCGCGCAAAACGCTATTCAAATTTGTATTTTCGGAGCACAGATTTATTTCACTTTTAGCACCTCAATTTGCGAATATCGATTTTTCTCAAAAAGTGCTTCAGGGCATCAATACACATATGGTTGCAATTTCCTAAGTAGAGATCCATTTTCCGCAGTGTTGTTCTGAATGGCAGCAGATAAGAAGAAAATTTTCGAAGTGGAATGAGCAATCAAAGAAGGAGATTTTAAAGGGCAGCGAGGCAAACGAAAGAACCTGTTTACCAGCAAACTTTATTTTCCATTTTTTCTTGGGCCAAAAGTTAAGCTTCATCCCTGCCCCCATCTGATAACAACTTTGCTTGCAAAATAAATCTGAAGAGTTGTAGTGAAAGTGTTCAAGCGGCCGGATGACTTTTGACTTACTGAGGGTCCTCGATATAGGTCTCCACATTAGTATTGTTACGATGATGAGTGGTGTGAGGGCAGTTACAAGTGAGAAGCAAAAACCAGCGAGTCCAATTCCGATTAATGCGCTTTTGCTTATAACGAACGGTATACGATATTTTCTTAAAGCACTGCTCTGCAAATGCATTGAAACATTTCGTTATCAGAATCCGAAATGAAATTCTCAGGCGAAAATAGCCCATTTGATTACGAAACTACATCATCTGAAAAGCGATGGTCCATTCACTTCGGGACTGGTTGACCCATGTGACATTCTACTTCTCCATTTATAAGCGTTTGTATTTATGACTTTCTAGGGAAGAGCTTAATTAGAGGAGGATGGGAATATGCAACTTAAGTCTTAGATTTGCCGAGAATTTTTCAAAGTTATTCAGTCTATGGCTCAGAAGTTAGTGCCAAGTGTCTTTTGAATCTCTCTTCGTTTTCCCATAAATCGCTTATTAACAAACAAAACTATACTGTCTGAAATATATGGTGGGCATGAACCACATCTGTAACAGTGCATTTCACAGCACTGTAATTTGATAGTGCATGTGGGGAAAGCCACAACATTAAGTAAATGCAGCACCTTTCAGTGACTGGAATGGTAACCTTGAAGGTTTTACTAAGATACCCGAGATAAGATTCCGATTTCTTTCTTGCTGCTAATGTATCTACATCTAAAATAAGGGATTCGAGAAGCTGTCGACTAGTACTGCATCAGGAGGTTTAGATGTGTTGATGATGAGTGACGCGTTCAGTTCGTTTTAAACGGCTCACTTCATCCACTTTTCGGTGTCATGTTTCAACTCTACTTGCCTTATGTAATATCAGTCCATTTATAGATGCGGTGACGCCGCACTTCCGGCATCATCCCCTTAGACCTAGTTATCCAGTCGACAGGTATTTTGTTATATTTCTTATTCTTTCTGATTAGCGATGGTCTGAATCTATGCTCGAGAATCTTATTTTTGCCGTTGCATTACGCATCCTAATTCACTTTCTTTCCTGCTAATCATCCGCTATTTCTTTACTTTTCTTCCTATTTTCTTCAAGTTAAACTCATTTCTTCAAGTTAAGTCTATATGTTTGCGTTACTGTTCTGCAGCCCAAAAATAACCACGTAAAAAATTTTCGCAGGGAACGTCTTGAAAGTAAGCTGCATGAGTCTTCCGACGGATGTTGAATAACCGAAAAAAAGATCTTGCACATGAGCTTGTTCCATAAGGCCTATCCTGGAATATTGAAGCATGTTTGTGTTTTTTCCTTATATCGCTCAGTTCTCAGGCTATCAACGGTGCCCGTGGCATCGATATGCAGCTCGTAAAAGCACTTCCGCATAAAATTCATCGGTATCAGCCACAACCCATTCCTTCTTCTCAGTGAAAGCGACAAACAGCCAAGCAACATTCGTTCGTGGAGTGCGGATGCAAAAAAAAAGAAAAAAATCGAAGCACGAGAAAAAACATATTTGGGTATTTATCGATGCATGAAAAAAAAACGATACGATATCGTAAATACTTGACATATTCTTACCTCATTTAACGACAACGAATTGTGATTTCCTTTATCTCTGAAAGAGTTTTGTTTCAACACTGAATAGATGAAAATTTTAACCGCAGTTGTGTTCACGTACAATAGGTTGTGGACGAAGATGACAGCTAGGATTTCTTCGGGTTTTTTTTTCGAATGAAGTAAACAAGCTTTCATCTGTGGAATAATGATGACGCAGATTTCATATATTCCATTTGTCGATCGTTGTCCACCAAAAGGAAATCGAAACCTTGGTTTGCATATTCCATCGTCTCACATTTTGTGGTTCTTCACTGCTAACATCTGCCGAGTGTTTCTGACTCATTTACGTATGAGCCTTTGCAAATCTCAATTCGTTGTTGAATTCTTCAACTATTCCGTTAACAACGAACAGTAAAAGCCTTCTCTTCATTGTTAAACATGTAAACCACACAGTGGTTATTTTCAAAGTCTGGGAAATCAAAAATGAGAGACCACAAGGATAGAGCCATATAAATTGCGAAAAAACTTGTGTTATTGAATGTTAGTAATTGTTGCACGGTACTTAGGTCATATTGCTTCAATGGACCCTAAAAACGCCCGATGAATAATCGTGAGTGCGTCATCTATCGGAGAGTCCCAACATGAAAGACAAACGAACTCGCACCCGGCAAAAACCTCATAAAGAATTTTGAGCCATGAAACGGGTTCCATATAAGTCTTTAACACAACTGTACATCGAAGTGAGCTCTATGTGACCACATGGATTCAAAATCGACAATCAGAAGGCGTTGCTCACAATTCGGGCTGATATGGCTGATGAAACGTTTCTTTTTTTCAAAAAGGTTGTCCATATTTTGCAGCTTCTTTAAAGAATTTACTGCACAACAAAACGTTTTATTCTTCCTTGAATCCTGTTTTGAAAGAAAGAAGCAAGGAATGCATACTTCTTGGCAGTCTCAACTTGTGCGAGAGATCTGTTTGAATCCTGCAACACCTGTCCGTAACCAGATCCATTTGTTGTGGTGCTCATGATTTCATCCATCTGATGGCTTGTTGTCTCAGTCCTTGACTCAATGAAGTTGGCGAAAGCGATCTTGTGCCCTGTACATACGAAGAGCAAAGAAACACGAACGAACAATATGCGTGATCTCACCATGACCGCACAAACTTAACGCTTTTGTTGAAAATAACGCAGTCATAATGTACGTTTCTACGACTTCCTATAAATATGCAAAAACTAATTAACAAATTCTGAAGCCTCACTTACACTCATGCTGGTGATCTGCTTTGTGCTACGTGATCCTAGCGTTTGCATTTTATCCTAGTGGTGTGCCATAAGGAAGTCTCTTGAGTATTGTTTTGCTCCACATGTCAGTTGATGACGTTTCTTAGAACATACTCAGCAGTACTGAGCTTTTTCCTGAAAATGTCAGAATTTATCACCCACTGCACGATCCTGACTGCAAATACCATGTTCTGCAAGGCGGCGTTGATGCATTCATCAACCGGTGGAAATTATGGCGACTTAATGTTTCGGGTGGAAAATGTCAAGTGCTTCATATCATCTTTCATCATGGATGCTTTCTCAGGCAAGGACGTGATGTTTCTTCTACTACAGAAGGCGTTCGTGCGTTTGATATTATAATCTACTCTGAATTTCACTACAGTTGGCTTGTTCCACTGTTGCTGGAAAAGTCGTCGGAATTTGCCAACTGAGTTCTTCGTTGTTTACAGCACAAACTATTGCTCACTATCGAAACGCATTCATTGCGTCGTTTACTGTCGACCGGTTTTGAAACATTGCATTCCTATATGGTCTGGTTATTTGGTTTTTAACATCGAGCTGCTGAAAAATATCCAGAAATCCTTTTCCTATATTCGTTTTCGGAGAGCTTATTGTGGTCGCCCATGTTAACCTAATCACATTATCAGTTCTGAACAGTTTGCAATTTCGCGTCGTACGAGTCTGGAATCTGCTTCTCACCGATGTCGTTGATGACCCACACCCCCAGCTATGGTTGAGTAATTTCAATCTGCACAATACCGTCGCTCCTACGTATTACATGTGTACTCGCCTAAACTTCAGCTTTACGAACGTTTTCGTTCTCCTTACTGCTCCGACTCACACACTTTTATATGATTTCTTACCTTAAGATATCATAATAAGAAATAAACACTACATGAAGGAAATACATCCTAATTGTTCACGCTCTGTCAAGTGATTGGTCAGAGACACTAGGCACTGCCGTATTTTTGTAGGTGGTCGCATCCTCACGAACGCTAATCGCTGATATATTGGAGATTTTTATATGATACTTAGTCGTCAACATATAAATTTAACAAAACAATCTTCCTTTCGAAGGTGCTCGCGCATCACATTTAGCCACTGCTGTATCTGTGTACCAGTTTGCTGTGCCGACTGCGACGTCGATTGAAGGACGGCCGTGTGGCAGGCAGAGCTAGTACAAGCACTTTATTTGGGAAAATGAAAATGGCTTCCAAGACGAAACGAGAGGGGAACAAAGGCTGAGACGATTAGGAGAAACACTTACGAGCGAGCACGACAGAACACCAGAAGAGGACTGATTCTGACGGGCTGAGAGCCGCCTTTTATAGGCCTCGGATACCATCAAAGGCACAAAGACGGACAATGGCATTACGTAAGGCCACTCAACAAGTGCGTGTGAAACTGTGATGATTCGCCACTACAAAGCGAGTACTACGATGTGTCATCACAATCGGATATCCTGAGTTGGCTCTTCGGCGCCGTACCAAAAAGCAACTTTGCCAAAAAATCATTCCACATGAGGAATGAGGTTTTGCCAAAACTGAGCAGCTGCATTGTCTCATCCGCCTTCCCCCTGTTTGATGGAAGTGCTCGCAGAGACAAGGGCTAGCGCATACTCATAACCCTATTAGAACATATGTGCAAATCACTATCACACAGATAATTTACGTAATTATTTCAGTTTATGGTAAAAAGGCGCTGGGTGCCAAGCGGAAAGAAGAGCACTGGCACAGCTTCAATGCTCATTCGGTGCTGTCTTCGCAGTAGCCAGTTGGTAGTTCGTTCTTGGTGGCATTGTTGGCATTCGTGAATTGTGGTGAATCGTGGCGTTCACACTTTCACGGTCCATGCATTCATCACCATTTAGCTGAATGTAACCGCATTCTCTCTGCATTGCAGCACTCATAACCTCTGTTTTCTCAGTCAACGCAAGTGCTTTCAAGCATGAGCCTGTTATGCTTTGCCGGTTACATCCGGTCAATTCGATCCAAGTGCTTTTTCCTGGGCTCGAGGCGGCTACTGATTTGCATTTCACCGAATTTTCCTTTTCCGTTTTTAGGTGTCCTCCGAAAGCGAGTTATGTGAATGCAGCATGGTTGTTGATGCTATGTGTTGGCTTATTTAGCGGTTCCAGACTTTCGCGCTCCTCTGTGGGAGATTTTCGCAGCTGCTTTTTCCAGAATACCATCGTGATCAAGCGTGAGTGAACCAGTTCCAGTTCTGGTGACGGGCGCTGCTTAACAAATTGGTTATTCGCTCGCGTTTCAGATGCCAAGAGCGATGTTCTTGGTCCCACCAGGGTGAGCGCTTACTCTGTTTCTCCTGCAAACTTTCAAACCGTAGATTTCAACCCATACGGGTTGGACCTTAACATGAGACAGGAAATAAGTGGATAGTTAGCCATGCGTCCACATAAATTGCAGTTTGGTCATAATTCGCCTTCGGGCTATTATGGGTACTGGTTGAATGAAGCTTCGCTTAGTGCTGAATCGAATTCGTGGAAAAATGGAGGTATGAATTTGAGCAATTGCGAGTGTTTCACTGTCAAATATCTGGGGGGTGCTGTGGCTAAGTTCTACTGAGTAAATCTTTTCTGACTAAAAAAGTTGATGTTTTTGTATGAAAGTACAGCTTTCCTTAATAATTCATTTGTGTCGTCGCTGACATCAGTGATGTGGCCATAAGAGAGATCACAGAGGAAAGGGCTCTTCATGGTTGTAAGAAAGTAGGAATATCCGTTTTTAGGCACCTTTGTAGAAGTTCCGTTCCGGTCGCAGCTTTGCTTATTGGACTAAAAGGCAGATTTTCAAAAGTGGAGGGCGTGGATGATGGAACCAAATAGGAGCTAGAATGGACAAGCGAAGCGAACATTTTCATGCCTGTTTGGGTCGCTCGGCGAGAGTCTTCGTTGGAGCTCCCTAATGTGCCTATAACACTTTCCTTAAGCTGGACCTCGGGTATTCTTTCCATTCTGCTTTCCAATTCAGTTTGAATAATGCGTGGATTCGAGCTTTCTTTTGGTAATCCGGAACTGTAATCACCAAATCTGGTCCTCTTCTTCATTTCTAAGGGACCATTCTGACAAAATCCATTTATTTGTCTAAATGCTACCTGAACTATACCTGATGGAATTTAGTAGTCATAAGTGGTCTGAATGCATCAAGAATCAGAGCAAAAAATTTTCTGTTTTCAGATGTGTTCGTTGTAATTGATGAGAAGATTGCATTCTTGGGAATCGACTACGCGCTTCTGGTTGGTGCGATGCCAAGGAAAGAGGGCATGGAACGGAGAGACTTGCTCGCCTCCAATGTCGACATCTTCAAGTCGCAGGGCAAGGCTCTCACGGACTACGCGAAACCAACTATGAAGGTAATCTGGACATGCTTAGCGGTTTGCTTCATGATCTTTGAGTTCTTACTTGACGTCTGTAAAAAATTAAAGTGTTCCGAGCGATTTTGTACTTCACTGTTTTGATGAAACGACTGATCGTTTATCTCGTTTAGTACTTTGATTTGCTTTCAAACCATGAAATGAATGATGTGGGTGTTCTGAATACTATAATGACACCTTCACTATATTATTTGTTTTTTATTTCTTTGAGATGTACAGGCATAATTGCGGAATCATTTATTGCTTGCGGATCCCACTCAGTTGTTGGTTCGTTGAAATGTTCCTTCAGTATTGTCGATGTGGCAAGTTTTGTTGTTCACTTGGTCTTCCTTCTTCTTTTGACATTTCAGAAGCAATTTCTGCGGATTTGAGAAGGTATCCGATGGATTTGAGGAATCCTTCCGGTAAAATTTGCAGCGAGCAAAACTAGTTTCAACAGTTTGAATGGATGGAATTTGGTGATGTAGTTCTCCTTGCTATTTGAAAATTCCCGACAAAGGGCGAAAGCGGTACGATGGGAAGCCTGGGTGCATGATGGGGTGCGGTTTATTGTTAACGTGGTAGGTTGAGTGGGAATACGATGGTCAGCAGATTATGCAGTTAAATGAAGGATGGTGAACGATTAACTCTAGAGACAGATGTACGCACTGGCGCGCAAGAAACGAGGGCAAGAGAGAGGCATCTTGTGGGCAAGCCGGAACTACATTGCGAAATTGTGTATGAAGCGCTCAGCAACGGCTTATTGGGTGGACGTGAGCCTTCTACGGTGGGTTTTGTATTGAATAGTGCGGAGGGAAACAACGGGTTGCGGGGATGGCATGAGATGGAAAAGGTTCGTTATAGAAATTATTGCAATACTTGAATTGGCTCATAGACAAAGGTCCCGGGACTTTTTCACTAGTGGCGCATGTATTTCAAAGAATACGTCGCATTTTCGCTCTTCTCCTTTAGCGCAACAAAAATTTCCCCAAAATGTTTAAAGTGATGGCAACATAAATCTTTTTTGACTATGACATAAATTATTCCATCTTTCAAACTTTTCACGAAGTCGCTCAATGTTCAACTCATATTTTCAATTTATTTCGTCTTTTTAGTGTCTTATGAAGTTTT
>QEWY01002135.1:3628-29117 GCA_006503575.1 Baylisascaris schroederi | reverse complement strand
CCCTAAAATTTCGAATTGATTACCTACGGGATAGCGGGATGGTCTTTTCCTAATTCGTCTTCTTTTAGTGAAAGACCAGACATTTCGTTTGGCTGCCTGTTGCGTTCATTTTTACCTCTGAATGACTTAATGATGACCTAAACCCCATTTTCCATTCATAGCATTCTCGAAAACTTTTTAATCAAATTCGTTCCATGTTAGGTTGTTTTCATGCGAATGAGGCGTAATCGATGACTCTATTTTGCCTCTTCTTTATATTACGTAATGTGCATTGTATGTCCATTGTTAAAGCTCTCTCAGCTTTATTCGCGTTATTTACTCAGCTGTAAATAATCAATGCCATTAGTTTTGTTGTTATAATATGTTAGGAAATGAGAGATCGTGCAACGCTAAACAACCTCTTCACAGTACAACGCAAATTTTCGATACCTTTTATGTCTATTCTCCATCATCGTAGGACATGTCGAATTCGTGCTCTTAGTGAAAACTCAGTGCTTCCCACTACTGGTTGCGGTGGGAAGGATTGGTTGGGGGAGGGTGGGATCGCGGAAAGATCGTTGGGTATTTCTTCCTAAAGATCATCGTCGCCCAATTAAGGGGGTTGAAGAAGTCTTCCAGACTCTGAAATAGAAAGAAATCGAGAAGAATTTTATTGCTACTAATTAGAGATACTAGCCCTTGCTCTTTCACAATTAAAAGACGGGGATTAATCACAAATTTGGTCCTCGCAATTTCGAAGTAATTTCTAGGCAAACTTTGCGAACTGACGCACCCAATTCGACTCACTGCGGTCTCGCATTTGTTCTCTCATTTCTTTATTATGTATTGTTGTGTGGTACTTCAGCTGTCTACATTATATATCTTAATTATATCTCTTTTTATCTTAAACAAGCAGAATTTTAACATGGCGCTGCTGTGAACGTCTATAATCTCGAAATTATTTCGAGCAACATCATGAGGCAGCAGTGTGTGCGGCACATCGCCGAAACAAGAACCATTGGCCGAAGGCTACACTGAGATTTCTTTGCAGAAAAAAAGGTATGCTCCTATTCTTGTTCTGTTCTTCTCGCTCTCAAAGTAATTCTTTGTAATTCTTCTTCTGGAGACGCAATTCCTCGTCAGTCCGAATTTGCAACTTCTTCAGATACAGTCCCTCCTTCGCGGATAGCCCTTCTCTGTAGCGGGATGAGGTCGCGTTCTTCTCAAACTCACTATCATCATCGAGCTCAGCAATTTCTATACCCTTCCCAACCATCCGAAGGCTCACGCTTCAACTTTTTTGCATTGACTATGAGGAAACAGCGGAAGAATTCTCTTAGCCTAGTTGGATAAGTTTGTTTCTTTGTTCGGCCTCTTGCACGAACAATTGCAGAAGCGTACCAGAAGAGCGGGCCCAACGTGGAATTTGTAATAAAGTTTGCGAGATCTCATTTAAACTTCTAGCAAGTGTGCTGAAAGCATGCGCATCATATCAAACATTCCGAATGACTCGCTCGCAAAAATCACCTAAAGAAACTTATCGTTGCTATCCATTCTATTTGAAATCTAATTTTGACCGGTTGCAAAATATATGCGCATTTTCAGCTGCCTTCTGAGGATTATACTATGTGCCCTCCTGAAATTGAAGGATCAATTTGGATTTTGGTGCAGGAGGACCAAATTACGTGGCTATGGTTTTAGTACTTCCTAAACTGAAGGCCGTCAGGGACGCGGACGGACAGATACGTGCACGCACGTGCATGCACAAAGAAATCATGAAACGACAATGCTTGTGATTAAAGAAATATATGGAGAAGGATGGAAATAGTAAGAGGATCAGCTGGCCCGACCAGCAGAATCAGCAGAATTCCGCATAGCGGGGTCACCGTATGATCGCTGACAAGCTTTGCGGCATCTTTTTATTTCAGCATCCCCTACATTAATTTTGAGAAAGAAAGGTGGAATGGATGGAGAATGCAGGTTCTGATGTTCGTCTGGATGGGCTGCGCTTTGATACGTGATTACCATACTATTGATTACCATATTATTTAATTTGATAATTTAATAAAATTATTCCGTCCCATTGCCAATGATAATGTAATTCTCCGCAAGTCACATATGAATGTTCCCCTTAGATTGACGCGGCCGGTTTATTTACCGCGAAAATAACCACAACAGCTAACACCATATCACTCGAAAGCTCTTTTTCACCCGAATTCCAAAAATCCTCGTCCACGATAAATCAACAAATATCAGTAATACCGTCAAAAGTCTAGGCGCATGTCTTATTTTGTTTTGGAATTATTGCAGATGACAGCTACCTAAGCTTACTGAAAATTTGCGTAGTAGTTGACGTGTCTTCGGTAAAACCTGACCATACACAGTTCGAGCAGAAATGGGGCAACCGGTTGATCGGGTGTGCTATGTGGATGACCAGTCTCCTCTATTCTGCGCTTCTGGTCATTCTCATCGATTGGTGTGCTGGTAAGATTAGTTCACATAGCCGTTTGCATGAATGTGTACTGTCACTTGCTCGCTGGTCAGTTTTTCAAATAGTGAATCAGCCTCACAACTTGAACCGCTTATGTTTTCGGCGTTTATTGGTATCTTATTAAGGCAGAAGTGCGTTAATGGTAGAGTTAGACATTGATGTGAAACGTGTCTGGTGGATTTTTGTGAAACATGGATGGAGAAAATAAAGTCAAAGAGCTGAGAGAACTTTCGGGAAAGCTATTGAAGAGTACAGACGATAGAGGGAATTTCCATTGGAATTGGTGAGAAAAAGAGAACTGGAAGATTCAATTAGGTTTCATAAAATTCGTAAAGATTTGAAATAAATTGACTTCGTAAATAATTTTTACGTAGTTAGACTTATGATGAATTCTTTTGAAAATTCATGAAAATTTTTCGAACACTGATTGTTTGCAAGAAATTCACAAATGATTTGTGCGGTCTGCTGGAAGTTGAAGGGAACTTAAGACATCCTTCAGGGAACTTCAAAAGTGTAGCTGTGATGCCGGTTTTGGCATGAACTTAAAAAGACCGCAAAAAATTGTTCCGCAACTGAATTAATGCGCACAACAATAGAGGTAAAAGAAGCGAAATTGAACAACTAAGGCGAAGGGGCATTGCAGAAATGGAAAATAAAGAGGGCAGTCATCGACCACATGTCGCGGTCTTGTCGCTAATTGTTCCTGAGCACTCCTCCGATCCCCTCGTAACTTTTTCTCTGCTCTTTTACCTCTTCACTCTCCCTCTTCCCCTTCCCTCCCCATTAAGGTCGTTCGCACACACCTCATTTATTCCGCACCTTAACAATCTAGCGCCTCATTTGCACAGCACCAGGAGTTTATATGAGTTATACATTTGGAGATATAACGAACGCAAACTAAATATTGCCAAGCTAAACGCATCACTTAAGATGTGGCTGCAGTGAAAATCATACTGAGTGCTTTTAACGGCAGCATAAACTGCGTTCCATATCCATTTGTGAGAGCCAATTGTGGATTTGAATTCGGGCGACATAAAGGGGTCGTACTTTACTTAACACGAAATGCTGAAAATATTGAACTGATTTTCTCGAAGTGCACCAATTTCATGTTGTACTTTTGTCCACCTAAGGTGAGCTTATACTAAACTTGCTATGCTTTGCTCTCAACCCATGCTTTTTTAAAGGATTTTTACCATTGAGACGAGTTCTTGACATGTTGGTGTTGCTAGTAAGTAAAAGCAGAAAAAAAGTCGATCAAAGTGCCCACTGCAGGTGGACCAAATGGAGTTGGAAGTAATGATTGAAGACGACGAGGATGGGAGGAAAATATAGCCCAGGGCTATGCGCATAGCCCAACTCAACCTAATGACTCATCCATGCATAGGAAAACACGACCTCGGCCGAGAAAACGCGACGAGGCTCTGTTTATTTGCAGCCGAGTTGATGGTGGGCGGGCGCATAATGCAGCTATGCTTCAACCGTCCTTCCCTGAATGATTTGTATCGTAACGCTGGGTCCAATGAAATTCTAGGAATCGAAATTTGAGTGATGCCATCTGCTAAAAGTGGTCACGTGATAGATCAGTACATAAACAACGCGCGAAATCTTCCGAAAAATGAAGCATTTGCCAGACATAATAAAATGTTGTCAAATTAATGTCATCTTAATCATTCCCTCTTTTATGAATTAACGGAACAACCCTCGCCCTCTCAAATTCGTGAAAGGTCTGCAGTGTTGCGAAGTAATATAGTGATTGGTTTGCTAGAAATGTAGCACGAAAACTGTCAAATCTGCTGGGACAATGTTCACCTGAATAACAAACAAAAAAGTCGACAGTAAGAGTCACATGGCTGGCTCATTAGGAACATTTTTCCTGAAAATAACAGCAGGAATCCGGAGCGCGTTTTTTGGAAAGGGAGGGCGCTTTTGTCCTCTAGCCTAGTAGGTCCACCCATTAAGAACGCTTATTGAACCTACTTGCCCCTGAACATGAATTCGTACGAAAAAATTGTCCCCTACCCTCCTTCGAAACTGAGTTCTGGCTATTTCTGTGCAGTTGCATAGGTGGATAACTGCAGGAGAGACAGCATTTGCCGGGACTGGCTCAAAAGCATTGACATGAAACGCTGGGGTGACGGGAAAGGGGGACTTTACCGGGTCACGGATAAACAACCAAGGTTTTAGTCTCGCTCATTAGTTCCACTGCCTTTTCAAGCTTCAGGTGATACATGATTGGTATCACCATCACTATGGTATATGATGTTCTTCAGGCACGACGTGCCTCTATCTAGGTGAGGCAATCAGTAGTTGCAGTGCAGCAGAATCGCGAAGGAGAGACTGCTAATGGATTGGAAAATGTGCTTGCAAACTGTTGTAATGTCAACATCATAGCATCATCGTACAGCAGGTGAATCTTGTGATGGGCGGCGCGCCATTTATGAATGGGCAGCTGTGTCAAACTGACTCCTCCAACGAGATATGTTCCCCCTAAAGTCTGCTGAGACCACAGATGCACAATCAAGCACAATGGCGATCATCACTAGAAGCACTCCTCGCTGATTTCTTTAAGATGTAATTTGTTCCCTTGAGGTGATGCTGTGTTGATGTATGTTGCGTAAATGCAGTTTCTGAGTAAGTGACCGGCACCGTATGTGTTCGACCGCGAAGGTGTAATTCCGCGCAAAAATGCTCTAATCAATTTTCAGTAACCAAAGGCCAAACATGTCGTCGCTGCCCGGAAGACTGGATTTACTTTGATAAGACCGATAGCTGCTACAAAAGAGTTGGTTTCCGTCAACTAGTTATTGGCAACAACTCGTTATATTACTGTTATGTCTCTGACTGCCACTGCTACGTCTATGAGTGGCGCTCCGGTGATGTAGACGAAGACGGCGAGTCGAGAAGGAAGCTTTATTAGACGAAGTAGTGAAAGAGACATATACAAGACATATTGATAGCCTTCACTGACAAAAGACTATACACCCACAAAAACAATGGAAAAAGCACAGCTTATGTAGTGATCGTCACGTGACAATTCATGTTGAAATATGATAGCTCTACTATGCATTCATATGATCTCCATCACATCACTGCGCGTCGTCATGACGTGGTCATTGTACATTGCAATGTTTGCCACGTGTATGCGTTTTGCAACACCATTTCCGTTGTTCCGAATCATCACTTTGGATGTGCTGAATCTTTACTATGTATCCAACATTTACATTCATTCATTCACGCTAAACGAACTCGTCGTGGTATCAGTTGTGACTGAGGCACCACTGGTAGATGTTGCACACTGATCGCTGTAGAGCTTGAAGCTGCGTTCATCCACGTTAAGAGAACATTCCTTGATCGTAAACCACCTATTTCCAACAAAGAAATTTCTTCGAGTACCACGAGAGCTTTGCTTGCCAAAATATCAAAAAACAAAAAAAAAAGTACAGCGATTCTATTACGTAGAGATTCATTTGACGTTGATTGTTGCGAGTTTAAGCACATTCAAAATTTGTTTTGATGTACTATGATATTGGTAATACTTTCTTGCTATGAAAAGTATTCTGATGAGGGAAAGAGGGCAGGAAATCAAAACATTAAAATATCGACATTATTTCTTGGAACTAAGGCTCAGGGGAATTAAGGCAATGTGGTTGTTTTGGATGTTCGACAAGGCGATGAATGTCTGGAAAAATCAGGCATTTCATATACAATATGGCCGAGGATACATCTATCGGCGTTTTTGTTAGGGCAGCGATTGTGAGGAAGTTTCGACCTTTTCATCAACGACATAAGCAACAACGTTTACGTAGCTTAAAAGCATGTGATTTGTAATTGGAATCGGCTCGCCATTGCGTGCACTCATCATAGGATAAGTCGCTAACAGCACTCTGTAAACTATTATACTTAAGTTGGCGCTCTTGCCTCGCTATTTACCATTTATGCTTAGGCTTCGGACTACGAAAGAACAGCTTATCTGTGTAATATGGGTTTATTATAGACAATCTGATAGATGGAACCCTTGATGAGCACCAAATACATCGTTCTTGCCACTACGATGGGCCCTATTTCTGAGAATACCGTTTGTGGTGTGTTTCCAGATTGTCCATGAAATCAATTTATTCGTTTTGTGTAACCCTCTGTGCACGTCGCTATTTTCAATACTTGCCTTCTTTCTATTGGCTCATGGAGTTGCGATTTCCGTTCGCCTTCTTCAGTACCACATGCTACAACGATCCTAGCCTACCAATGAGCCTGACCGAATGTGACTATATGCTATTTTCAGGAAGTGAACGTTTATTAAATTGCTTTTTTATAGATTGAGTTCGCTGATAAGCTTCCATACAACATATACGAACATCATTGCACTACTTTAAGAAGACATCTCGCCTCAATACATTCAGCGATAGAGAAACTCCTCATTCAGATTGAGTGCTTCAGAAGTTAACGCATTCTTCATCTTCGTCTAGATCCGAAATAATGGCCTCCATTCTCCTCGAGGAATCTCTTTGTAGTGGAAGGAAGGAGCATTTCTTATCCAAGAAGACTAAGTAAAGGAGGTGGAATTACCCTCTGTTATCATGCAAAATGATTTATTCAAGAAGCCATTCTGTTATCATGCAAAATGATTTATTCAAGAAGCCATTTAAGATTTTTTTGAAAGGGTGGATAGGGAGAGAGAAAAAGGGAGGGAGAAGCTTCAGAAAAAAGCGGTGTACCTTATACCTCCTCTTCAATATTATATGAATTTCTTCATCAAGCACCGTGGGCGCGATTGTTTCGAGTAATTATGTAAAAATAAGCAGTATGTAGAACCGAGGTAGGAACAGAAAAAGTGGTGGTGATAAAGAAAGTAAAGAAAAGGCAGAAGGAAAAAACGTCCTCGAATAGGACTGAAGAACTATTTTGCCTCTGACATAATAGAACTCATGATAGCATAAAACACTGATCTGGGCACCAGTATATGAATGATGAGGCGCATCCATAGGACGACCGTGAACTTCAAGAGCTATTACTGAGGTATTAAACTGGCAAAACGCAAGCAGGGCTGCCTAAAGAAACTACTACGGTTTTCGGATAAAAAGGAACACTTTCCGATGCCCTGTACTAGGGAAATGGATTCCTCGCGTCGGTTCGCAATCTCTCTTTCCCATTACGAGCTCCTTCCTTGGGTTGATCGTTTGGATGTCTAGCATTCTACGGTCGTTGACCGAAATCGGGCCGGTCGGATCCTTTCCATCGACCAAACTTTATAGGCTGATTTCCGATCAATAATAGGCACTAAACTGTTTGATGTGATTCTGCATAGTTGTTAGAAGAATAAAAAATGGGCACGTGTATTTGATGTACTTATAAATTTGACTCTTGCTCTTGTTAAGTCACGCTGAAGCTGCACATGGCATACTGTACAACTTTGAAGGAGTGTCGACTGCGAATGAAGATCCACACCTTCTACACAAATTGCTACTGTGACTATGAAATAATGCAACTTTCTAGTCGACATATTTTCCCTTAGCTGATTTTGAACCTAGACCTAGAAACGTTCATTGGAAGTTCGGCCTTTAAGCAGCTGAACCACTTGATTGCCCAACCCGTTTAGGCATTTTCATTGATAACCACTCCTTTTGGCATGCAAAAGTAACAGATAAGTGACTGCCAGCGAAGGATGGTATATTATGGGGAGGCTGCCTCAAGATACAGCTTAGAAGTCCAACTTCGTGCTAAGAAAGTTCAAGTTGATTGAGACACAACGCCCACATCTGCATACGCATCCACGCGCATGCGCGAACCACAAGTCCATACACATATGAACAGAAACATATTCTACTAGCGTATGCGCACAAAGAACCAGGGATCTGGATTCACATGGGGTTGGCGCACTTAGCCAAAAGGAGACGGAGAGAGACCGTGCACGTCTTCAGCGAGCGACGCTGCACTGGTTACTCAGAAATAAATCGTCACAATAATTGTGGAAACATACAGTAAGAAAGCAAGGTTGAAACAACGGATTTCAACAAATTCGAAAGAGCATTAAAAGCTCTATCCGAATCATTGATAATCTCCTAAAAACAAGAACTTTTCTATAAGATGAATTTCCCATATGCCGTGCAATTGACATAAATTGCAGTGCCGCCTTATCCATTATCTCATGCGTGATCGTTGTGCATTTATGACATTGTTCTTAATGAAGAACTAAATTCATACACGCCTTGACGATTTATTGAATTGACAAAATCATTCATAGGTCACATTAAACTCGCTGTGGCTCTTTATGAATGGATCTCTCATGCGATCGTTACATGCACCAGTTAAGAATTCTTCAATTCGGGAATTCTGGGTTTCCTTCATTTCATTGCTTTCCCATACAGGCATACCGATAATGGGCATTGTAAGTTCGCTTGATGGTAGAAAAGCCAACCGACGCATTCAGCGTATGGTTAATTGCATTGTCATACGTTGATTGGGTGCAACATAGGTAACTTGCACACGTGGCAAGTGCTTCTTCCAAACGTTATTCAGCCATTCTAGATCAGTGGCCGAAACGAGTGTTCTTGATAGCCCTATCTTCTTTCTCATCTACTCCACATCTTGCGAATTGGCTTTAACTACAGTTGCGCACTTCAATGTAAGCAGTCGTTTAACTGCTTACACTGAAGGTTTCCTGTCTTGTAACCATTTGTGGTCCGCTGCCATGTAAATTTCAATTCTTCCAGTTGGAGCATGTAGCCTTTGAACAGCTTTTTCCTTCTCAATCCTGACGGGTCTATGTCGGAAAACAAGTGTTGCATGCAGTCAACGTCTGACAATGCAATTAACCACATGTTGAATGCATCGGTTGGCTTTTCTACCATCAAGCGAACCTGCAGTGCCCATTATCGGTATGCCGATGTTGGAAAGAAATGAAACGAGGAAACCCAGAACTCTCGAATTGAAGAATTCTTAACTGGCGCATATAACAGTCGTTAGGAGACACAACGAGTTTAATGTAATTTACGAATGATTTCGTCAATTCATTGAATCGTCAACGCATGCCACGAATCGAGTTCTTCATTAAGAACAATGTCATAAACGCACAACTATAACGCATCAGATAGTGGACAAGGCTATACTGCAATTTATATCAATTGCACGGCATATAAGAAATTCATTTTATAGAAATGTTTTTGTTTTTTTTCCAGGATTATTAATGAATCTGGTAGAGCTTTTAATGCCCTTTCGAATGTACCTAGTCACTCTTCCCAACTCTTCTTCCTTTATATACTTATAGGCCCTGATTCATCGAAGACCATGCAGTTTTCGTCAATTGCACTTCATCTAAAAAATTGATCTCACAGAAGAGTTCTCGCTTTTGTCCGAGATTATCAATGGTTCTGATAGAGCTTTTAATGCTCTTTCAAATATGTTGAAATCCGTTGCTCTAACCTCGCCTTCTTACTGTATATTTTCACATTTATTGCGACGATTTCTTTCCGAGTGACCAGTGCCGCGTCGCTCGCTGAAGACGCGCGCGGTCTCTCTCCCTCTCTTTTTGCCGATGTGCGTCCCTCGGCCGCAAGTAGGACACTTGTGGGCTAGAGTGCTACAGCGATTATTTTTACCGTTTTGGATTCTATAATTTGGCTTCAGCTAGTCATCGAAAAGGGTGAAACTGTCCCTCTCACGCATAGGTTTGATTCTAAGTTGTATCATCTTCTCTTCCTATCCCCTTGTCTTATCTCAGCTCTACCTAAAAATTGCGTGAAAATCCCACGAAAATATATGTTGTAGCATTTTTTCCCTACAGCTATAAGAATCTACTTTCACATATCCATGTCTACATTCTTGTTTGTCTATATTTTTTCATTTTATTTTTTTATTTGTTTTGTTTATTAATTTATTCATTCCTTGTTTCGTTTATTTACTTATTTTGTTGATTTATTTATTTCGTTAACTTATTTATTTTGTTTATTTATTTGTTTTCTTTGCTTATTTTTTTTTTTTTACTTTGTTCACTCGGGTTTCCGCTTTCTTTTATTGCTGCTTCCTTGTTCATGCACTCACTTACATTTAGTACCCTTCCAGGTTTTAAACGAGTGAATGAGTACCCTATTTATGGTCACGAATGCTTTTGTTGTTCCTTTTTATAGTGAATTTATTGGATGCATCGGGCGTAGTGCTCCAACATTGTAAAATAAAAATATTTTTTTAATGAATCTGCTCCAATCGGCGGAAGGTTAACCTTTGAAATTATAACGTTTAATCCATATCGAACGGCTGTTTATTTACCGTGTCATTTGGTTATTAACTCTCGATGCTTGAATATATACGACTTGTAGGAGGATACGAATTGCGGAATCTTTCTTTTCTTTTAAGCGTACGCTTCATTTCAACCCCGCTCGCCCTTACTTCCTTGTAAGATCCACATTTTTATGTTAGAAGCACGTTATTCTTTATGTGATTTAGTAGTTGAGAAGTTGTGCGCTTCAAGCCCGAGCCTATAATTTAAAAAAAGGATTTTTTCTGTGTTTCAGAATAATGGAGAGGGATCTAGTGGCGTCTTTTTTTGCAAGTCGTCATATTATTTTGAAAGACAAATGGCTTGACGAAGTGATGAAATATTTGGAAAATGAAACCGCACAATCGACACCTGTATGTTATTTGTAATTTTAATGTATTATTTGAAAACTTTCTTTCATAAAATTTAATTCATTGCTCAAATATAATGAGAGGATGAACAGTTGAATTGTTTTGATTCGGTTGTTGGTTTTTTTTAATGGAATTATTCTTGCATAGGGATTATTCATTTCAGCATTATTCGTCGATCTGTTCACACGTTTTCGGCAATTTGCAGAAGGAGGGATGGTTTGAGTAGAGTGATCACCTGTGGAAGACCAAAAAATAATAGGGGAGGTGAAATTTGGACGAGGAGGGGAGGACGGGGAGGGGAAGGAGAGACGAGGAGGGGAGGACGGGGAGGGGAAGGAGAGTAGATAAAATCAAATGCTACATGCCAGAAATCTCGACATTACCAACATGTATGAAAGAGTGCCCTTTGTATCCTATTTTCTTAGCTCTATGGTCGTACTATCATATACCTATGAGAAGCTGCTGTGAGTTTAAATCCTATTTGTTTTTTGAATAGTTGGAATGGTGTACTAATTAACGACCTGAGCTTGTTTTGAAGGATTTTACTTCTGAAAGAAAGAGACATCATAAAATTGACGCTAACAAGTCCCGCGAAGTTCTTGAGCTCAGGTTTAAACCCGATTTCAATCGGGATCGAAAACAAATCCACTTTTATCTAAGACCACAAGATTTTGCAAATTCTTCGCATTTTGTAAAAGAGAAGGAGGACATGTGTGTTCGAACTCTACCGATTTAAATCGTTGAGAAGTGGGGTCGATTTCTGTGCTATCTATGTATATTTTACATTGCAATAAATAAAGTAATCCCGATTATTTAAGTTGGAGAGGACGTTCTGCTCGATCGGTTGTGTGAAGAGCCGACATAGGAAATGAGGGGGTTGGTGATGGAAAGCGGAAGATAGGATTCGATTTCGGCATATCATCGGGTGAAAATATTTCTTATCAAAAAATAATACACTTAAATTTGAAAAAGGGGTTGGATATTGTAAAACTTCCCTTACCGGAAAACGTATATTTCATGCCTCGTTCATTTTGATTTAGCAGACAGCGATATCCCTCTGCGATCAGGTCTATGAACAGTGGCTTTTCTCAGAGTTGTGTTCAAGCACACAGCCTGTCATACGAATACCGCCATATGTAAAGAAGGTCGTCGTGAAGGGTCAATGTACTTTACAGGTAATGCTGCACCAGTCAATGCTTTAATATGTGTTTATGATAAGAGTATTCATATTTTTTAGCGGCGCAACTGTCAATCTTCACGGAATTCGAGCAACGCTCAATGAAGCCTTTGTAATCAAAGATGGAGATTACGAAGGTCAAAACCACTAAAATCTTCAAAAATTCTGAAAATTTCGTCAGTGGATTCGTCCATGGAGGAATCGGGTAGCCTTCCTTTCATCTAGCGATGATGAAAGAATTTCATAGGCAATAAGGTTTTCAATGACGTAATCAATTCATTACTGGCTTACTTGCAACGGTGAAATTTTTCTTGTTCCACCCGCACATCCCCTCTCTGTCTCCGTCCATTTTCCGTTTCAATTTTCACGAATTGGAAATATCCCAATTGGGAATCTCTTTTATATGTTTATAGTGCATAACTTTTTGCCATATATTTCTTTCATGGAATTTAGAATCCACATGCATCCAAGTAGGCATTGGGTCTTATCCAAATACATTGGGTCCCATCCACCTCAACTTCGATCGTCTTGGTTTTCTTTTTATATTTAGCGGGTATTATCCAAAGGTCCGCTTTATCCATCGGTTGTTATTCATTCTCACCGCGTGACTAGCCTATTCATACTTTCGGCCATGTCATTTCAACGATGGAAGAACGAGATCGCAAGTATCTATCGGAGATATGCTGCAGCCTGCTAATGCTACCACGCGTCGTTCCCTGGCACACTGAGTCACCAGTAGCATTATGTTCCACATTTCGCACCTGTATAACAATGCAAAAAGGACAGTGCTGTTGAATAAGTTTGCTTTCACAGATAGTGGCGTTTTCATATGCGTGAAGATATTGCAGAGCTTCGAGAAGGCTGTCCACCCCATTCTTCTCCTCATTCTCAGTTCCCTCGTCGAGGTCGTTGTCCATTTCTTTCGCTTGCCTTATATAGGCATAACTATCTCTGTTATGGTGTAAAGAGTTAGAGGCTTTATTGAGATCAACAAAGAGTAAACGTAGAAGAATTCTTTATTCTCTGACCATTCAGTTGATTGTGTCACTTGATGATGTAGTCAGCAGTAGAAAGTCACTTCCTGAAACCAGCTTGCTGTCTAATGGGCACTCTCTATTCGAGCATAAACTACTTACATGAAATTCTCAAACATATGCGACAACAAGCATATTGAGCGGTAGCTGAGAATGTCCTAACAATCTTACTTTTTGGGAATCCTCACTGTCCTGAATCTCTTCCATTCTGCCGGTTTCTTTCCTGACTGTAGATACCAGGTGAACCGGCCATCAATGCTCCCGCAAGCTATTCACATCCCTTTCGTGTTTCCTTCCCATGTGTCTGATCCAGTCCTGCTGTTTTTCTCGGCTTCATGCTGCGCAGTGTTTTTCCGACTTTTCTGAATACCATATCCAGCATAGCAGACGTGTTGATGAAGCCGAGGCTTGTGACTGTAACAGTTGAATGAAAAAAAGTCGTTCACAATAATTCCTGCCAGTTTCTTCTATCTATTCTCTGTTGGTTGTTCTGTGGTCCGCATTGTCAACATACACCGATGGGATCGTGATGTGACGGAAATATCTTCCCTTCCAAGTTTTTCTCAAATTAGATTTGCTTTTCACTGCTTACGTCAATGTTCTGTTTTTGAATTTTCTCTAATCTTCTGTCACTCACCTTATTATCTTATGTAGCACCTTGAATTCAAAACCCAAATCACCTGTCACAATCATCGTTGGTCGCCTTCTTCGAATAAATCCAAGCGTTTCTTGACAATGAAATCATCTTGGAGTAAAGATTTGCATTTACTATATTTGCTGAGAAGATGGCTAAAGTTGTCAATGTTACTTCAGTATTATTCCCACAAATATTTCAGTTCTCGAAACTTCAAGGGATAGAAGGCTCTAAATTCTGCACAACTTATGCTTGTGCTTCAAAATATTAGCTGCAGAAGATCATTGGAACTTGCTGATTTTACAGGTGAACTGGTTCATCAATATCAGTCAATCAGCGTATAGTCAATTTCGCCTCTTAACACAGCATTTTGAAGACAACAGTGGTTTTGGTTGTGGCGCCATCGAAGATAACCACGTCAGTCTTTTTTTTTTGTTTTTTGTATGTACAGTTGGAATGATTTTGTGTTGGTTTATTATGTATTATACTATCGAAGATGAATAATAAGGTATTTGGAGGGTGTCTCATATTATAGGCGGTATCAGTATTACTTTCTTTTCTCCCCTCCCCCTACCTCCACCCCTTATCTCGGCTTTAAATTTTCGCAGAAGAATTGCTATCTAGGTTTCTATCAGAAATTTACAGATAAATTTTTTGAGCATTTTCTATTTTTTTCTTGTATTTCCCATTTAATCTTCTCGGTGGTGCTTAATAAGTAAGAAAATTCATTCAGCTGTCCGAATTTCAGTCAGTTTATTTATTTTTGAAAATGCCCGTTATTTGTGGTCAATGCTTTCGAATTGAAAGGGTACTGTAGATGAGAACACATCTAACTGATTTATCTGATAGAGGATCGGCACGGTATTTTAAGGTAGCGAGTTCAAGGCCAGCGGGCACGAGCAAACTTTTCTAACAAATATTTTGTTCATTTGATCATTTGAATGGAAAACAACACTTCTTATATTTGAGCGTTTTAATGTGGAATATTTAGATAAGGTAGTTATTAATTTTCAGGATGAGAGAAACAATTCACAATTTCTCCTAATGGAAGTGACAGATGGTCAACGTAAATTACGTGCGATCAGTAGCGGTGATATTGACGGTTTGAGTATAAAATCCGCTCCCGGCATAAAAGTGAGCGTTTAGAGCTTCGACTAGACGAGCAATCGACCTCTAAATCCGTCAAATAATGCGCATTAACCAAAGTTTCATTTATTCTCGGTTGCTTCGAATGAATACACACTTTTTAGGTTTCAGCTTATGACCGAGTTTTTATTGCGATAGGATTTTATATGCTGAGGTTGAACATCGTTGATCTGATTATTGATGTACATAAACTCAGTCAGAATGGAAACCGAATATTGTTTCAAATAACTTTGAATGGATTTGAGTTTGCTTGCCTATTAACTGATGCAAACTGGAATCAGTCGTTTGCAGAAGTTTATATATGTGCCCCGAAAAAATGATCCATTTGGTGTTGGTTCACCCATCGATAGACTAATGGTCACATTATGGATTGTTTATTTCAAGATTTGGGATAGGGGAGGGAAGATGGGGGAAGGGGGTTCGGTATGAAGACTAGTCGTTCGAGTATGATGCAATGTCTGCGTGGTTTCCATTCCCGGCAATGCCCACTCCTATCTTCCCCACTCCATCCCCAACCTAAAATCTGCCCCTCGCAGCACATTACCACGGTATGATCGGCATTGATTGGTGCATAGAATAGAAACTACGCCGGCGAATTTGTTAGGTGGTAATTTTTGAAGGAACTGAAATCAGTACTGCATTAGTTAAACTTCGTGAGCATGACCGCATCTACGTAATCTAAAATAACATCAGGATAGCCTAAAGTTCAAGTTTTCTCTTGATCACGCATAATTTTGCAAGTTTCAGATCTATTTGTTCGCGGATGTACTTTGTCGGCGTAATATCTTAACATTGACGCCGTTGAATACACAAGTGCTTGGCGGTGATGTGGATGCGATATTGGATATAAGCACACCAGTTCATATTATAGCACGTCGGGTGAATATCGATGACAGTAAACTGCAAAGGTCAGAGAGGTCAATTTTCATTTCAATTTCTTCCCGAATCTATCAGTCGTGTTCGTTACCTGCTCATATTATGAATGATCTTTAAAATTCTTGTGTTATTGAGTTAGTTCTAATTCAAGTGAACATATAAAAGTTTCGGTCAGCTTTTATTAGTGGTGACGCAATAGTGCCGAATCGCCGTCGTTCCGTAAGGATGTTTTGAAAACTCGGTTGCCATTCGCATCACGAAAGGGAAAAAGGCTAAGGAGAGGAATGGCACGAGAGAACAATTTAATTTGAAGGATCGAAAGGTCTGTTGTGGAAGCTGATGGAAAAACCGAATGGAAAGAAAGGATGGAGGTCCAAGAAGGAGCAGACATCCAAATAGCTGCAAACAATGACATAGAAGGAACTCAGGCTGGTGGATCAACTCTGTATGTTTTGACGCTTGGTTACTTTCTTTATGACGTTTTCAAATTTTTTGTTCTTGAAGTCTAAATAGGTTCCAGTGATCTTAGACTTATAGGTTGAAATAAGGTATAACTTCCGTTAAATTATCCAATTCAAAGCTTCCTTTTTCGAAACCTTGAATTTTTTGGGAAATGCTTCGGAAAGGTTTCGATATGGTAGAATACATAATTAAGCGATGTTCTAGTTGAGAAAAATCTGTGGAAGTTGCACGCTATGTTAGATATCAAAAAATAGACATACTTCATTTTTCTTTCATGGATACGGGAGGAGGAGATGCAAATATATTGTGTGTACAATGAGCTTGATTATGTTATATATTTAGACAAGCTATGGATATTGCTAGGGACTATGATGATATTGTTTGTCTGTATTCTAATTTCTGGGGTTTTAGAGAGTCCGGCGAAAATAGTCGATAATGCTGGCTGATCCATTAAGAGAGTTTACTTTTTAAGCAACAAGCGGAACATCGCTGAGGTGGATATAAAACTTGGAAAGGGCCAAGAAATGCATGTGGGTTGTGGAACGAAAGCAAGGGCGGTTGGAGATTGTGCTAGTGAGGAAGGAACAAGGGGCCCAACAATTCTGTTAGTGTACTCACTTTTAATTTAACCTGTTTCGCATTCACTTAACTGAAATTTAATTAGCACAGAGCTGTAAGAAAGCCATCGACGCTGTAACCGTTTCTTCTTCCGGCAGTAGGGGAATTCTAATGGAGAAAGATCTTATTCGACTTCTTGCACTGACAAATTCATTTTCACTCAATAACACGAGCGGATCTCTGGAAGGATATGAATCCTATGAATCCCAGACCGTCCATCAGTGCTTTTGAATCGCATTGAAACATTCAAATTAAGAGTTCTTCTATGTAAACTTTTATAACTTTGTATACAGTGAAGATTGACAAAATCAATGCGCAGTTTTTGTTGCCGATCTAGAAAGAGTCTTGAGGAATTACATATTTGTTGACTTGGCGAAGTAGATTAAAAAATTCATTCCGTTCTGCTGATAAATAGGCTTGAAATTATTTGTGGCTTAAGCGTTATATATTCAGGCAAAAAGTCCATGCTGTCACATTTTTTTTTGAATATTTTTGTTCTTATTATCCCATAGTAATTAAATAGTCATTCTTTTCAGTTGAGTGTTTCTCTGTAACGAATTGAGTGTTTTCTCTGTAAAAATTTGTGACGACCAACTTTTCAATGGAAACTTCTCCTGCAGCTACATTGTAGGACCCAACTTGATTCAGAGAATTTCGGGGGGAAGGGGACCGAGGGTTTGGATAGTTCTCATACCATAATAAAATTGATGTATCACATTGAGCCGATCGAATAGTTCTTCGCGTTCGTTGCATATTTAATTGCCTATATGAGTTTATGCTTTCACATTTGCTTTCGTTGTTTCAGTCATTAATTCGCCTACATTTACTATAACCGCATTGGTTATAAGGGACTCCTTCTTAACTAAAAATGATTGATTTTAATCGGGTGCCGATTCGTATTTGCCAATACAGTGCGATCTCACGATCGCCCCTTGAAAATGTTTGTCAGCAACGCAACAATTCAGCGATGTCAGCAATTTGTTCAGATGAAAATTATAGCTGAATATGTCATAGGAAATAGATTTACTGCTGGTCGTGATTCTCCATCTATCTATTTATCCTTTTATTATTCATAATTTCGAAATGTTTATCCGATTTTATTCTATTTCATATTATCGCCTCCTTGCAGTTGTTAATTTGGAACTTCACTGTTAATGTGGAGTTTTTTGTCAACGGTAGTGCAATGTAAACAGAACTTTTAAAGCATTCTGGAGAATCTAAGTTCTATAAGTTGTCTTGAAAATCGAAGCCTGCCAGCTCGAACAGGGAGGGATAAGATTAATCCTAATGGAATGAAGCACCCTTGACTTGCTCTGAGGAAGCGTAAGTTCTGCTCTAAAAGGTTATGCAAAAATGCAGGTAAAGTGTTTCTGAAGCTGCTATATTGCATTGATTTGAAGGTGGAACGAGAGGGTTGTGAAAGGCCCTCAACTTTAAAGTTACAAGGTGGTATCACCATGAGAATTATACCGCACAATGGACCACAGCTGGGAGATGAAAATGTGGGCGAGAAGTGGAACGGCGCCAACAAGGATAGAAGCAACCAATCGACTGGATGGAACAAACGAACACTCGACGAAGCAACGTTAAAGGAAGTGGATTCGAAACTAAAAAAGACCGCTAAGAAGAAATATGTGGTTTTTATACGCTTTTTAAATGAGTGGTCATCGTTATGAACTGAACGACTGTTAGTGAAGTTGAGGTGCACTTGGTCCAAGCTTTTCTAAGTTTTACAGGTGGAAGCTTCGTGCATCGTTATTAAGCTCTTTACAGTTAGGTGTGCTATTTGCTTAATATGCAGCAGAATAGTATAATTGAATGTGTCGAATTTTGCTTGCAATTGGTCACTTCATATAGAGGTGGAATAATAGTTCTTGCAGAAGTTTTAGATATAGAGCAATTTTGAGGCAGTAGAATTTCAAACTTGAATCCACAAAGCAATCAAATGTTGCTGACGTATCGTCCTGGGTGTTCGTCTGGAGAATCGCTTTTTGACCATCGTGGAATAGCCGGATTTTAATTCGAATAAACTGATTGCTTATATTTGGGAACGTTGATTGAGATGGTTGGAAGTTATCGGCATATTTCGATATCAAATATCTAAATGTTTGTGATGAAAAGGAAAAAGAAATGTTTCGTAGGAGTAACATTTACCTTTAGTGGGAATCTACAGTAGCAGAATATAATGTGTAAGGAAACTTGCGATATTTTCGCACTTGATTTACCCGTCGTTATCTATAGAAAATTGAATTCAATCGGATTGATTATTTTAAGAGTTTGATAGGAACTTTTTTCTTCTAATTGAAAGGAAGCATGTTAATGATTAATCTTCCGTCCTTCGATATTTGAAGAATTTTCCTGTATTGATAATTCGTTGAAAATCTAATCAACGGAGTGGCATGAGTGATAGTTGCCTCTTGAATTTTTGTGCAATTTTTAGAAAGGAGAGTGCAAAGAAGGGGACAGTTATCAGAAATATAAAACTGCTTTCTTGAGTTTTTCATGGTGGGTTTTTTTGTAAATCATTATGTTTTATTGATGGGAAAATATTCTCACTTATATGGGGAAGGGGAAAGGGGAAGAGAGGGCTTCATATTGTCACTTTGCTTTGCGATATTCCCGGCCGATATTTTTATGATTGAAAAGACGGTACTATTGCTATCGTTGAGATATGGAAGGAATGCAGTATCGCTGTTTTTCAGGAAGGGCCCTCCAGTGGGTATGCGCACTATTACTTCTTATTATTCTCCCGTTCGAAGGCTAAGGGAAGCGGAAAGCGGCAAGTTGGCGCCATTTTATAACTCGCTTTCGGCAAAAGCTGATTCTGCTCTCAAAATGGGAACAGTGGATAATGAATCGAGAGCGCTCCGTTTTCAAGCAGCAGTCAACGAAGATTCGAATGGGCTGTGCGTTAACAAAGATGTAGATCCATATACACTTCGTCAGACTACAACAGCTAAGGAAGGTCAGTCTCATTGTCACCAAGCTCCTGAGCTTGAGGATTCAGATCAACGTTTTTACGACCAGATTCCAAGTCTTGAATATGTCACTCGACCTACCTGTGGTCAGATGCATGGAGTTGGAGATGCTGGTTGGCATACTTTTGATAAGACTTTAGAACTGGAGAGTACAGCTCATCCTTTTTGTCGTCAGCTTCCAATGGTAGGGGATTCAAATCGACATGATTGTCGTCAAGAGCCGGTGCCTGAGAATATCGATTCGCTTGTCGATCGTCGTTTGGAAGGATTCAATAAAGGTGGTGCAAATATTTCACATATTTTTCAAAAGGCCTCGAATTTGCACAGCACACTGCCATTTCCTGTTCGTTGTGAACAGCCGGTTGGTCGCATCTCTAAAGGCACTTTTCTTGAGAAGTTCGATAAGATGTACAAGAAAAAAGCGGAATCAACACCTGAAAAAAATATTGAAAGGCAAGCAACTACGAGTGAAAATATGCTAAGGAACAATATTCTACAACCATCTTCTATTGGATTACCTTGGCAAAGGAAAGAGCACGAGCATAGTGCAATGCCTGTCTATCGCAAGTTAGTAAATAATAAAGAGGTACGAACGGATTCGTATACGAATACTTTGTGGAATGCGATTAGAAACACCACAAATGAGACGATTTATTCGCCAGAGCACAATGAAAGTGGAATAATTCCACCGATTTGGGACTCAAAACGACGAAATATATCGCCCAGTTCAAGGTTAGCACTTTTGTTACTATTGACTTCCGTAGGAAAATTGCTCGTTCACGTGTTTTAATAAGATTATTTCTCCTAATATAAAAAATCGTATAATTTCAGGTCTAATGCATCTTTCGTGAGGGTACCATATGCGAACAGTGAATTGAGTAAGGTGGAATACCAGGTCTGTGAACGAATCTATTGTGTAGTGTAAGAAATGACTAGGAAATTGATTTCGAATTATCACTGAACTCGATTGAATCTGATACACCACATCGATTTTTGAATTCCATTTAATGTACAATCACAAACATTCTTTTTTTGCATACATTAATTGTTACCTGGTTGGCAACAATTATGAAATTCATGACAGTTGGTGCAAATACGTCCTCTTAGCACTTTATTCGTTGTTAGCTTGCCCGTGCCGCTTTCTTGTTGTTCCTATTCTTTGTTGATTGTTGCACTCTCTTCAAGGTCGATCTCTTCGAGACAAAAGAAAGGCAAGGAGGTAATAGGTGAGACATCCGGCTGGATGAAAGCAATAGTATTATCTGGCAATAATCTTCGAAGGCTATGAACTTCTCAAATTATTTCAAGTGGTTTCTCGAAGTGGATCCTTTACGAAACTGCGAGTTGAGGAGGGATGATGCCGATGACCATTTTATGTTCGCTGATGAAAATTATGAATTTGAGGAAATCGATGCGGGGAAAACATATTTTTGACGTATCAGTACAGAAACGATCGATATGGATTGGACGAAGTGAAGACTACCAAGAAACGCGAAGCGTTTAATTCTATTCAGCCTTCGACGTCCTCTTTTGGCTTTCATAAAGATGTGTTTTTTATCCTGGGAGGGGCTAGTCTATTATCTCGCCCAAACAGGGGCTGGAAAAAGGTTTGCGGAGAAAGAACATCTTGCAAACATTCTAAGAATCCAGGGAGATTCATTATGATAACCATTTGAGAGTAAATCGCTTTCTTGGCGTTGTTGTCGCATCTAAACAGCATTTTAGTTTCCATCCCTTTTGCTTCCTTCTTCTTGTATTCTCATCTCTTATCGGGTGCACTAGCATCATCTCTTCTCATGTTCTGCTAAGAAGGCGAAGATTTCGTATTAGCGTGAGGTATACCCAAACAGTACATGTGGTAGTGCATTGTGGGTGTGGATTTTCGAGTCACTGAAGGAGCTTCAAATTCTCCTATGCTGTGATTCTCAAAATGATATGCCTCTTAATTTGACGGCAGGTATCGCAGGTCTCAATTCATGGCATTTTTTCCCCTTCGGTATGAATTAGGATCTAATAGAAAATGTCATCTTGATGTTTGGCTTAGAAGGTTCATTGCGGTCAAAATTTAAGTTTATATCGATATCCATACCATGAGGGACGTAGGAATAGACATGGATGATTGGACTGCCAGATATCGAATTTTGTGGATCGACACATCCTTTCGGTGCTCTCGTATCGGAGATATAATACAAAGAGGAATGCTGAGCGGTCTGTCGAGTAATCTTGGGTGCTTACAGCTTCTTTCTCGTGAAACTCTGAGAGATTCATAACGATCGGGCTATGTTCGGGGTTGCATGATGTATCGCGATTTCAAAAACCTATTGAAAGAAAGGTGAAGCGTCACATGCTTTAATATATGAGTTCACTCAAAACATCAGTAGTCTGGCAATCATCCTTACATCTTTCAGAAGTCTCCATTGAATACTCAACGAAGAGATGATGATGTGTGGGGTGCGGAAGATCGCCACGAAAGCTTTTCGCCGTTGGATGATGGAAACGCTTTGGTAACACCATCGACGACACGACCAGTAAACGAGGTGCAGCCACTACAGAGCGTTCTGAAAATCGATCGACCAGGTTTTTTTTTTCATATTAAACGAATATTCATGAGGATGAAGGATTATTTTTAGATTATTCAGCAAAAGTAAAGGGTTCTAAAGACGTTTAAAATAACGTAAATTAGTTTGTGGTGATGGAAAATTACTGACTGGAATGCCTTAGAATGTACTGCGCATTTAGTGGTATCAAGGGATGCTTTTAGATTGCTATATTTGGTACTTTTAGTTTGCTATATTTAAGCAAAAAGAAATGCGTAAAATATTAGAAGCTGATGAGTGTTGTTGTGACAAATTGAGAGTGGTAATAACAGAAATATTAAGAGTGAAAACTAGTTAGTAATTTTGAATATGCAAATTAAGTGATTTCTTAATTGATTTATTCAAGTTGCTGCCATCCGTCGAGGTAATGTGATGAATTTTTTGAAAAGTTAGACTTTTTTGTTGAGTCCTTAGTTTATTTTTCTGCATCGGTATTATTTAGTGGCAGTTGTTGATCAACGTTTTTCACTAACACCAAGAAAGCGACGTCTAGATGAATATTGTCCTTCGACCAATATCGCTCCTTTCAAGACGCTTTCTACTTATACGAGCGGTCGTTGTACTCAACGATCTTCGCTCGAAAATGGGGTTTGTTTACGATTTATATCGTTTTTGTGCTATGTTTTTTTCGTGAATATTTTAATTCCATCGCCGTTCATCGGATTTTTCAAATTCCTTAATGTTTATTTATAGCGAAAGATGGAAGATAACTGCAGAAGTATGTGAACTCATTGGAGAGGGCGTCAGACTTCCTTCTCTATCCTCTTGCTGAACTTGAAACATTTTTGATATTTTCATTTCAAAGAACTAGGTAGTAGATTACGAATCCATGGGCTTTAATACTTTCACTCTTTTCAATATGTCTTATCCGTTAAATTGCTGCAAACAAATCGTCACTGGCGATCGCTAAGGAAAGAGTGTGGATCCTCACTTATATGCCTTCACATGAAATGCGCTAATTGTGCAAAATGTTTAAGGTTATAGGAAGGAGGGATATTCTAAGAAATTATAGCTCAGTTCTGGATCCAACTTTTTTTGTGTTATCTTTTCCCCATATAATTAATTCCCTTTGAACTGGGAATTGAAGCAAACTTGAGAACCGTTTTCCTTCTCTAAACCCCTACTCATCGACTCGTTGTTAAAGAGTGCTGTTATGAAAACTGATGAAAAACACATCGGTTCGCCGTCGTCAACGAGTCATTTCATCACTTCGAACCGACCCTTTACAATGTTTGATGTGCCAACAAGCAACGCCAAAAGGTCTACTTCAAGCGATTGTGAAATAGTTCGTCGTTTCCAACACCTACGAATCATGACGCTCGCTGATATCGATCGTTCTCGTGAGTTCTGGATGATCGCACAACAGAAAAGGATCCAGGTGCTCTTTCATGTTTATTTGACGAGGGGTAATGATGACTGTTTCATGTATTGGAAACTTCAACGATATTTTTGTTTGGAGTCACTTCTTATTCATTCTCCATTTTAGACTTAAATCCTAACTGCTGTTCTATTTAGTTGTTCCTTATATCAAAAATTTTCTTTATACGGGGAGGGGGCTGTGTGAGGAGAGCCACCTTCTCACGGATGAACTTCAAACACAAGTGTATTCTATCTATTTTTTATCATTCTACCATAAGAAAGGAGACAATGATGAGATGGCGTATATCAAATATGGGCTCTAAACGTCTTGATCGTTTTTAAGGGGGAACTATTGAATTCTGTCGATATTTTTTTATCTGCTCGTAGTGAGCAATTTGCATATTTAATAAATAAATTCGATGATGGTACCATCAAATATTTTATAATACGTAATTGTAGCCAATCAGCTGCGAAGTGATCGGTTCATTGCAAGTATCAAGTGATGGATGGTTGGTGAAGGTATTAGTCACCGATCATACGGCTCGGGATCTCTTTTGTATCGTCGAGAATGATGCACTCGAACGTCTACTTGGATTTTCATTTAAAGAGTGTAAGGTCAGCGTAATATTGCATTTCCAATGATCTTATTTATCAATACGGTTGATAAGCAACACGGGTGTTGTATGATGAATATTAGAAAAGTGTTGTTAGATTGCGATATTGGATCAATATTGGAGTTGCGATCATCTTAGAAACTCTTCTCTATGAATGCTTACGCAATAATGAATGATATTGAAAGGATTTTTGTGCAGAATTGTGTAGTTCATTAGGGGAATTATTAAAGAAGGTATATGTGAGAAGGATATATCATCTATAGAAATGTTGGTGTGCTTCTATTGCTGTCGTGAAGAAGTGGAAACCTTTAAACATTTTCTTAGGCGATAGAATATTAGGGAAAGAAGCTGACGAATATTATCATTGAGTAATTCAGATGTGCGGCCTTTCATATGGATCGCATCCAGAATATATCCTATATTGATGAATATATCATACTATGTCCTAATGGAATAGCTATTTTGCATAATAGAGCGGTTATTTAATTGATTTATAATTTGGATATTTTTGTAATATTTCAGAGATTATTTGCCGCTAAAGAACGCAACAAATTGCTACAATATAAGAGGAGAGCGGTAAATGTATTGCAACTTTTCACAAGACTTGATCTTGTTCTTACTGTTGAATTCTCTCCGTTATTCGATATTGTAGCGCTTATTGCTGATATAACAAATCTTACCAATGCATTGCGTATTTGGTGATCGATCATTTCACTTTATTATGCACTCTTTTTCAGTGATGTCAGAACCTATATGTTTGAGTTCTTTAGGAAGACGCGTTGTGAAGAAAATATGTAAATGGACTGGAGCTTTTTCTTCGCTTCACCATCAGAATAAAAACTTCATAAGGATGAATTTCAATGAAAATTTACATTTTTATGAAAATTTTGAATTCAGTAAAAAAA